>JAQGAV010002500.1:0-15491 GCA_034691345.1 Phasmarhabditis papillosa
TTTTGGGATGTATAATATTAAATAATAATAAAAACCTTATAAGCAAGGCACTCCGACAAACGTCACCGATATTTCGTAGAAGCATTAGAGCAATGTTCGAATGTTAAAAAGAAAATGGAAAAACTATTGCCCCACAAAATTGGTTAAACACAAAAATGTTCTATACGGACTGTGTTTTTTTATATTTCAGTTGCGCCACACGAATTGGAGGAGATAATTCTGGAAGCAAGATCCACAGGCGAGCCTGGCAAAGATATAGAGAGCTTGAAAAAGTATCTGAAAAATGTTCTCAGAAAACGTACAGATGAGACTACCGTGCAATTTGATAACTTGTAGGTTGCATTTGTGAAGATCGCCACCAGAATTTTCGGCCCGGGCCGGCCTTGTCGCTCAGTACGGTTATTTTTCAGATCGCATATAAAAACTGATCATCGTAATCGCAGATTTGAGCTGGTACAAGTGGATATTTTTCAATCACTCGAGGTGGGTCAAAGAGAAGGTGTTTATTGCACGACTCAGAATTTTAAGTTCCGGGCTGAGTGTACCTTCTGTAAACAGGGCCCGGTCCGGGTCAATAAGGACTGACCCAATTTATGAATGTGCATTTCAGATTATATAGTTCTATTCAAGAATAATAATGAAGTGTTAAAAAAGAATCTCGTTGAAAATGGCTATTCGATAACCGAAAATCTACGCAAAATTTCCTTAAAATATGCAAGCAACACAACATTATTCCTCTTGAATCAGACTATACATATAGTATTCTTTTCCAAAGAATAAAACCATTGTCATTTATGATTTTGTATTTTAACATTATCTATATTGGTTTCAGATATTAGAAAATATTTACAAAGAAATGTACCAACTACTGTTTCCCGATGAACAACTTCCAACTGTTGTAAGTTATATTTATACGGTCGGACTACAAAGATTAGAGAATAGAGCGCGGATTTTAAGGGGTTGTAGACTAAAACCGGCCTGCGGACATTTGGCTCCCAAATATAAGGCAAAATGTCGGCGTTAGTTAACTATTTTACAAAAACGGACATTTGGCTCCCAAATTCACTGCGTATGGCACTGTTAATAATAGATGGCGTTCCTAATATATCTAACATGTGAATAATTAACATTTTAAATATTTACATTGAAATTTACACAATTTCTTGAATATCTAGGTTTAATACCATTTAAAAATGGTACAATTATTTATTTATCAAGCAAACTCATACATTTTAACAGGAAATCTATTAGAAAAACATTTTTATAAACTAATTCAATGGTTATTTGTAATTGGTTGGAATGGGAACCATTGACATAGTTTTTTTCTTTTTGAAATTCACCAAAGACATCTGTATTTACGTCTTTTTGAAGTTTAGAAGCGAATAAAAGAGTACTAGGAAACGGGGTCTTCTGAATAGGTTATTTTGTATTCGGTTACATCCAAACAGTTATTAAAAGTTACGAAGAAGTTAACTATAAACTATTAAAATGATTCGAAAACAAATGTGGTTGCATCAACAACGAGAATTCGTGCAAATCCCAATGTGAGGTACCATGCCTAGTCTGGTCTAGTTTTATTTTATTCACGGATAGGCACGAATATGCACGGTTTAAAGACATTTTACCTCACTTTGTGTTTTGCACGAATTTCTCGTTTTTGATGCAACCCATTTGTTTTCACTATATTATCACTTTGCTTCATTTCATAATTCATTGGTACGTCTAACTCCCAATGATTTCTGACGTTTAAAGATTTGTGTTTAATCGTTTTTATAAACTTTATATTTTATTTCCAAGTGTTCTCAGTAGTCTGGTTAAATTCAGCGTACTTGAAAACCCCATTTTGTGAATTTTGGTTGTTTTTCGTCCATATGATCTTATTTTCACCCAAAAAAATACATTAATATTATTTTTATTAATAATAATTATTATTATTAGTTATGCGTCTTCTTGAACATTCAATATTTTTAATCTTTAAAAGCTGTGGTGAGGCGTTTACTGTGACCTAGTAACTTAAGCGTCTAACTAACGCCTAGACGCCCCGCCCATTTTGGGAGCCAAATGTCACCAAACCACTAAAACCGAACGGAATAACGCTACAGCGCAGTATGCGCAATCCTTTACCCGCAAGCAATTAGTTAGTTGACAATAATAATTATTTGACAGTTCGGTTTTACTTTACGGCCTTGGGGGACCATCTTGTATGTTACCGTGCTGGGAGGGTTTGGTTTGGCCTGCCCGTGTCTTCCCGTTTTGAAATGTGACGTTTACAACTTTTACATATTTAGAGTGTTTAGTGCTACAATATGCATGTCGTAGATAAATCATATATTACTTTTCAAACGAACGGGTCTTCTAAGTTGGCAGCCCTGGCGTCCTTCATCCTAAAAATGTTCAGACCCTTATCCCAATATGTGTCCGCAAGCATCAAAGGTAAATGTTAAGAATTGCCATATATTTGGAGGGGGCAACTCTGGTAGGGACTGGGGACAGTAAATTTATGATCCCTCCAGGTACCCAGAAATCAAAATTTTCGTAGCCTAGTTTGTCCCGGACCGTAGTCGCCACTCTAAAATTTACAATTGAAAGCGGCGATTGAGGCATACAATTTACATTTAAAGGTAACTTGATGAATATTGTCCGGACAGGTGTTTAAAATAGAGCTGCAACAGTGTAATAACCGTATTGTTCTAGATACGAGAAGATCTTGCGGAACGGGTGAAGCAAGAAAATGTGAAAATACCGATGGAAATAATCCTAAACTTCCAGTACGAAAGCAACTTATTGACACTAGGACTGAAGTGAGACGAACTTCTTATTTTTGAGGGGGCATATTCAATGTCTAACCTCCAAGGGCTTAACTTTTGTATAGTCCATAACAAAACGAAGACTGCAGTGCGCGGTGTTGAGTAAGGATTCAAAAATCGCTCGTTCTGTCGTAAAATTGGATAACCATTATAAGGCGCAATGTTTTGTTTGATGGCAGAAAAATATTATTGTACTAGTTTTATTTTGTATCATGACCAGAAGAAGACAAATATTGCGGAAGCCCATCGCGCTCTACGGTCTATTGTTTGTTATAGACTATATAACCAGTTATTTTGGAAACAATTTAGATGTTAGATGTCAAATGCTATTATAAAATATTAAAACCGGTCGAGTGTTTGTCCACAGTAGTTTCCTATCGTCTAGAAATACTTCTCAAATGCCGCATAAACATTAACCTAAATCAGGCATTTTTTGTGAGATTCACGAGTATCTACGGCTAGTTTTACTAATCGAGGGGTTCATTCATTTGATTTTTCAGAAGAGTCTTCATTTCTGACCTAGAATTTAGCGAAAGACGGGAAAATGCTGTTATCCGTAAGAGCAGGAGTTATGGCAGAAGAAAACCGGTGGGCTGGGTAGACTTAAGCCAAAATAAAGTTCCTTTTATTAAAGGATGATTATTTATTAGGTACAGCTAAATATTGGCACGGCATAATTTATATTACTTTTTTATGGGAAAGAAACTCACTGACGAGGGACTTGAACTTCAAATGAGCCTGTGTCTTTAGTTAGTTTCAAAGCCTAGATCGTTTGCGCGGTAGCAAAGTTCTATATTAAAAGAATGGGATGTCGTTATATTTAATGATCAAAGACAAAACACAAATAGTTCCATCTTTTCACTTTAGTTCATTTCACTATTTACAAAAAAAAAATTCTCATTCATACTTACTTTAACCTTTAAAATTTATTATTATTATTATTTAATAATAATGCTATGCAACTTTATATACCACTGTAGAGTAGGCATGGGCGGCACGGCTAGTTCAAAAGGTGAGCAGCGATTCGGCACCGTTTGAGCTAAGCCCCCATCTATGGATGAATATATACTATATGAACTATAGTCTATAGCTAAACCATAAATGTAGAGTATTATTTAGAATAAATTAGACAAACACTCGATAAACTGGCTAGGACCGACATATAAGGCGTATGATGAAGAAAACATTAGACAGGATAAACTGTAAGTATTAGCAACTTTGACTTTTAATTGTAATACAATTGTTATTCGAGTGAATTGAGAAAATTGTTCTCATTATTGTTTATAAATAACTTGTATATTTTCTTCTAGAAAAATCATGCAATTTTCCAAAGAATCAGAAAGGAAAATTAAAATGGCGGCATATGATGAGAAACCAATCGAGCAAACAAACGAGTCGGTGAGTGAGCTAAAATGTTCAAGATAGTTTTAATTACCCTTACTCAGGGTTGCGCAAACCTTGTGCCGGACCGGGCTGGCCCCAACTTTACGGAAGTACCGAAAACTGCGGGTCGGCCCAATGAACGGCGCCAATTTCAAACAGCATATTTCTACTGGTCGGCCCACACGGGATAGGAGCACTTTTTCTAACCCTTGTGACTACTTTGAAATCTTTTATTAACTTAATTTCTTCTCGAACATCAGGAATCATCCAATTACGCCGACAAGCACCACAAATACACAGAAGAACTTTGAGGAATAACATTGTGTGTTAACAAAATAATGTTTATACTCTACTAACTGCGTATATTAGTCTAGTTTTCGTGGTTCATATACGATCTTGCAATTTTTGTTGTTTTCCAAGTCAATCCACATAACTTTCGGGTCTGTGTCAGTCGGTTTGAATGAAGGTTAAAGTATGTTTCCTATTTACCTTAATTGGACACTATTCTTTTCCGTAAACGATCTTATTTGTTAAGTAACGGATGATATGAAATAAATATGTTATGTTATCAAATACTATTTAATATGAATACTCTTATTTCGGTATGATAAATGTTATATTTCTGTTAGGCTAGAGTGTAGAGCTATAGACGCAGATAGCACACTAAACAACAAGCAAATATGTCCAGTTGAAAATCTTCGTTTTTACAAAAAAAAATTTGCTTTAAATTTTAAAAAGTTAATTGCTATTTTTAAGTTATAACATTTTTTCAAGAGTGTGCTATGTTTGCAAATAAATGGAGTTTTAATTAATCAACCGATTCATTTAACAAAATAGGTTCATATTCAAAATAAATATACTTTTTAAGAAAGCAAATTCAACTAAACATCATTAGTTTATAAACATTTTAAGACAAACGCCATTTTTTCAGAATGTATTTATTGCTAATGGTTAATATAATCTTATTATATTTGTTAGTTTGTTCCGTAATTTCTCAACGTTATCCAGACAGTCTAGGACTTTTAGAAGACTATTTACAGCCCGAAGATAGTCAGTCTTAAAAGATAAATAAATATAAATACCAGAAAACAGAACTGTTTATGAAGATTGTGAAATCCTTCATAAGAATTCCGTTTTCGTGAGTCCCCAACCATAACCGCTATAGTAAAATTATTTTCAAACGGCCTGAACAAAATAACCTATTTACTTTTGAAAGTTGTAACAAGAGTTTGTTAAAAGGATACGTCGTCAAAGAATTTACGAGCCGCCATATTTTTAGAAAGGCTTTGCAGAGCCAGCCGACTTTGGGGAAATGGCCCGTAAAACTATAAAGAGAGTAGCAACTGTGGACAAAGTTAATGTTGTTTATAACTGACCCAAATTATAATTTTTCAGTTCCGCGTGACGAAATAATAACACTAGTCCGAGATTCAAAACTTTCGAGCGAGGCCCTAAAAGATTTCTATATCTTCAAAGAGCATCTGATATCCATAATTGAAAAACGAGGCGATGAAAACAGTGAAAAGATTGATGATACGTGAGTTTGTGGATTCTACGGCCGAAAAGGGTTCTCATAAATTTGCTTTTTATGGCAGTATTTCAAGTATAACATATAAGTTTTACTATATTATATAATACGTGTTTTACGAGTTTTAATTTTACAGCTCTCATATGCGAAGGGACAGACGTGAACGCCGCTACGAACTTGCACTGGTGGGCTCACAGGAAGCCCTGCAAGTACGTTGAATTCACCGCATTTACCGCAGCCTTGTGGGGGCGGAGTCCTAGTTAAAGAGTGGGCGGAGTCCTAGTTAAAGAGTGGGCGGAGTCCTAGTTAAAGAGTGGGCGGAGTCCTAGTTAAAGAGTGGGGGGAGTCCTAGTTAAAGAGTGGGCGGAGTCCTAGTTAAAGAGTGGGGGGAGTCCTAGTTAAAGAGTGGGGGGAGTCCTAGATAAAGAGTAGGCGGAGCCCTAGATAAAGAGTGGGGGGAGTCCTAGATAAAGAGTGGGCGGAGTCCTAGATAAAGAGTGGGCGAAGTCCTAGTTAAACTATGTGAGCAATCCAATCTTAAGTGATTTCTTTGTCTACATATATATTTTAGCTCTGTTGAATAAAACAATTATGCCCATAATTTGAGTGTGTTTCGACTTAAATAATGTGAAATAGTATCTGGACACTCTAATCTAAAATGCCTATATTGTTAATGATATTTGGCTCTTTCAGATAGCAGACCGTCTTTTAAAGGATCTTTACCAATTGAAGTTTCCAGATGAAAAAAGGCCAATAGAAGTAGGTATTTAGCTAAAAGTAACTACATGTTACGTATTCCATAAAACACCTTTAACTTGTGTTACTGTGATTTTCGTTGTAAGACTTTTTATTTTTAGTTGTTTTCATGATCCTTATTTTTTATTAATCAATAACTTAAATATTGTTCTATTGACAATAAATAGGTTAATATATAAATATAGATTTTAGATGACGGTACGTCTAAAGAAAGAATTAGAGGATTCGCGTGTGACATTATTACCAGGAACAATAAAGGAATATCAATACCTTACAAGTTTATTGAAATTAGGTCTAAAGTAAGTTATACCGGAATCCCAAGAAATTCAGAAAATCAAACAAAAAGTAACCGAAAATAATTGCAAAAATCTTTTTTCATCTTCTTATATGATTTATCAATTCTCGTTTTCTAGAAAAGCATACGTTTCCGACCGGGAATATTACAACAGACAATATAATAGAAGAGCTCTACGGAGTGGTAAAGAAGTGAAGAAATTGGTGAGTCACTTCAGAACCGGCCCTTTCAAATTTCACCCCTGGGATTTGTTTCTAATATTAATTAGTAGAATATAGTTAGCCATCGGCAGCCCCGCCCACTCTGCAAGGCGCGCGCACTTCTCTTATTCGGTACCGACTACAGTAACCCGCTGTCGGCTTATACTACTATATTATACTGTCGTATAAGCTTTCGGACTGATGGCTGAATGCCCCGTTAGACAGGACAACCATGATTCCTCTTTAGAATTCCGAAGATGAATATGACCTTGAAGATTCGGAGTATAAATCCGCGGACGATATCGACTGGAGTTGGGAGCCGAATGATAATAAATATGAAGACGAGGAGGAACCAGATGAACTGTGAGCCAACATTTTTTATGTTTTAGAGAATAACAGTTTGTCTTTTGATGTTGTTTGTATTGACGTAAACAACGAAACGAGGGGTGTTCACGCACCACGGCTCGCCGCGCCCTAACATAACGGGACAGAGCAAATTCAATTGGTGAAATCTTCAAGCCATAGCTCAATCTATGCAACTGAGTTTTTTCGAATGATTCGGTTAAAGCTTTCCAGAGAAAAATAAACTTTAGTTTTACAATGAGATCTCAGTCCTTTAACCCCACTGTCTCCGTTGGCGAGCTGTGTCACGCGGCCCGGGCCCAATTACCCCGAATACGGCCGGTTGAACCTCCAGCACCTGAACATAATTTCTGAATTATAGGCGACGTATTCAAATAGATTGGGATGGTAGATACTACGAAATAGTACCAGTTGATATGAAAAGACTAGAAAGGGTTAGTCTGTAAATGTGATTCGTTTAACCAGTATTTTACTATTGTATTGTTTTTTTTGCGAACATTCCGCCACCTTATTTTTAAGGTTATCAAGTTTACAATAAGTTAAGCCGCGGTTACATACAGACTCCGTCAATAATTTTTTCAAGAAATATAAATGGTAACGTTATCTCTTTACTTTACAGGATTCGAGGGAACAAAAACTGGACTTTCACCAAATAATTTTCCCAGATGAAGAAAGACCCAAGAAGGTATGTACAGCAGTTTGCTATGCAGTGGTTATCCTTTAAACGGGATTTTCGATTTTATATGTTTTTCAAGGATAAAAATAACCCATTAAATTCTATTTTGAAACCGTTTAAATAAGAATGAATTCAATATTAATAAAGATTATTTTAAAAATCTTTAAAGAATTCTTTTTAAGTGGAGCAGGTCTATGGAGGACCGAATGGCTGCTGCCATTTCTGCCTCGAGTGACCTACAGATGAAATACGAGGAATTTCAGCAAGTATTACTAATAAAACTGTTTGTGGACAATACAGAAAGGTTCGCAAAGGGGAAAATATAATTTAAATATTTTGTCTATCCTTATAACTTATACTAACTAATTTGCTTAATTACAACAAGTTAGCTTAATGTTTTGTTTTATTTTAGAAAAGTGTATCTTTCGGAAGACGAATATTCAGAAAGAGTAACACAGGCGTATGAAAAACAAGCCAAACGAAGGGAACAAATGGTAAGCAAATCTAGAAATTAACGTATTTAGGCGATATAATGAATCTAGCATAAGGGGTGAGAATTTCTTGGGCCGGGCCGGACCAGGGCCCAATTTTTTTAAGCAGGCTCGGGCCGGCCCCTGTATGGGGTTAATCTGTGAGCAATGAATACTTTTAATGAATTCGATAAATATATTTTGCTTAACATAATAATGTTTTACAGGTAAAAGTAACGTCGAACATAAATTTAATTTACAAATTATTTTAGCCTGCTGTCATTGAATCAGTTGATGCGTATCGCAAGTATATGGAAGACCTATAGTTCTACTGAATTTGATATCCTTAAATACTATATTTGTCATTTTAAACGGGTGATATTAATTGTAATGTTGTAAGATATATAAGCATACCTCAGGATTGTTTCGACCTACATGTTTTAAAATGTTATCATTGTAAAAGAAATAAAGATCAATTCGGCAGAATACTAATTGTAAGAGAAATGTTTTGTTCTAACTTTTTGAATGGGGAAACAAAATTTTGGTTTAACAAGACAAACAATTTAATAACGAGATTCTCAACTCCACAATAATTTTTTGCGACCGTGACTCAATTGCGAATTTTCGGCTGGTACTCTGCAGATCTGCTAAGAATTTTATAAATAGTCAAACTGTTATTGGCCAAGGTAGGAGCCTAACAACAGTAGCACTTACTAATAAAACATATGTTAATAGTTTGAGATTTTGTAGATTTTCACTCACTTTGATTTCTCAATTCAGTGTAAATTAGGCTAATTGTAGTGGTACGACTCTTGCGGGGGGACATACTACATTATTATGTTTAACCACGGTATATCTTGTAATACACTGATTATAATGGTAATATAGCCTTAAAAAACAAAAGTGTTTAACGTTTAATCTAATACCCGATTTATAATACATTATTTAAATGTTTCATTAGATGAATATTGGTGCTATAAAGTTTTTACAAATAGAGTTTTTATGTTGCATTTCCTTGAAATAGTCTGTGTACATGCCGGACTACACGGATATCAAAATAGTAGAATTGTTCTTAACAAAAGACGGATCATTGAACCCCTTATTGAAAATATGAAGCTTAAGTTAGATTACTGGGGGATGGTAATTGGACTGCGAAGGAAGAACAAGACAGTATATGGGCTAGAAACATGGGGACACAAAACGAACATATCAAAAGCGGATGCAGTTCCGAATGGGGAATAAGAAAAATCAACAATTACTCTTCCAGGCACTGCCGTTGAATCTCACAGTCGGCCCGTTGTCTACATTTCTAGGTCGAGCCGACATGTAAAATTCCCTCTCATAGGCTATACGAATATAATATTAGACCAACAGTAATTTACTCTTTACCCTCAGACAATATAATTATATTGATTATAATTGTAGCTGACATTAACCTTCTCGCGCAGGTAATTTCTTCAACATAGCTTCTCCTATTTAAAAATGAATCACTAAAGGCGGAGCTTTTAGTATGTATATAAAGAAGAAGAATTATTAAGAAGAAATATATAACTAATATAGTAAGCAGTAAAGTTTGTCTTCTTCTACTAAGCTAAAGAAGAACTCAACTGTTCGCAGAAAATTCACGTATCCATTTGATTTCTCTACTTATAAGAACTCAGGAGGTAAGACAGTCTAGATATGCTCCATTATAGTTAGGCGGTGTTAAAAAAACTGTTACTAGTAGTGAGTTATTAATAGGGCGATCAACAGAATACAGTTTTGTTTTGGTTATACTATAATTTTGTTATTAATTATTATTAATTATTAAATGCAGGGTGAGAAGACCGGGCCGGGTGAGCTCGTTCGCACCCATTCTCATCACCAACAATAAGAGTTGCTTATTCAGGTATACCTTGTATTTTATGGAAATTCCTTGCGTTTCTTCTAACCAATAACAACTACAGTTCTATTATCCAATGGACAGGCAACATGCTAGAGTTCACAATTCATGATGAAGAAGCTCTAGCACAGATTTGGAAACAAATTAAACAACAAAAAAAGGTGACTCACATGTAGATAATTGTAAAAACAACTATAGGAAGTGTATTAAGTACCAACATACCTAGAATTGTGGATTTCAGTCTGAAGAGGAGCTAGTAAAAGTACAACTTATTGTTAGCTTTATAGAAACAATTTATATTATATTATAATTATGATGATAACAAAAATGTTATAAACTATATATATATAAACAGATTATAGTTAAACAGAGTGGTTTATTTAGATGCAACCGCGAAACTTCACCCGAGCCCTTCGCAACTATTATAATAAAGACGCGACCAGATCACTGGAATACAGCAAGGATCCGATAATCAAAAAAGCAAACGGTCAGTTATCCGACATAATCTAACCTGAATGGGTGGTAATCCATTTAGAACATCTTATTTATTAAAATACTAAATAATACGTCCAAGTTCAAGTACTGATTTCAGCTCTTCGCACCTATAGCTTCGAGACTTCATTTGAGATATGTTGTTATCTAAATATGGAGTTACTGGAGTTACGAGAGTACATTAACGATACTATAATGAGACCAGTCCAGAATAGAAATTATTCTATCAATATTTTAATACCACCCTATTGTCATATAGAATTGCCCGTTTCACCATATCAAATAAGCGAATCATATTCTCCAGATCTCCCCGAAGCGGATGGCACCGTGTCAAGTTTATCTCCCCAAACACTACCTAGTCTCACAGCATGCGGACTTTTTCGATCTGAATCGGCCTATACCGCTCCAGACAGTTGCTAGTTATCTATATATTTATTGTGTTATTGTTTCATATTAATGTATAATAAAACTATTTAATAAATATGGAGTTATTTTTGTTAAATACATATTGTTTGAAGGCTTTGATTCTTTGCTGGTGCTAGTAAGGGAAAATCAGGTTCAGGTACCTCTTAAGAGAATTATATTTTGCAATTTCTCACTAGACAATTATGACTAATTAAAAGAAGAAGTATTTCGTAAACTTTTATTTTATTGAGTTAGGCATTTAGGCATTCAATTATATAAAGCATAACATCTTCATCTTCCAATGATAGAGGAAGATATTAATTGAAATAAATTTTTCTGTTTTCATCGTTCAATCATTCGATGAGTTTAAAAAGGAAAGTTTCAGAAATAATTTTATTAGTCATAATGGCCTAGTAAGAAAATGTAAAAAATAAACCTCTCTTGAGAGTTATCGAACTCTACCACCAGCTTACTAAACAAACACCTTAACACTAAACCACTTTAGCAGTTTATTAGATTGCATACGACTGCTTACAACAATCATGCTCAAACTTTGGGCCCGGTTTGCTCAAAACGGAGACTTCTTCGGCTGCTGAACAACATTTCAAAAGCCTTCTATTAGCAATCCCTATCAACCAACGTTAGATTTTGAAAGGCCACACTCACTGTAGGCCATTCTCTGGTTATTTCAATAGTTAGTATTGAAATAGACTATGATTCATGTTGATTATCGCAAATTCCTTTAAAGTAGTTGTCAAACTGATTAGAAATTGAAAATAAATGCTACAATGAAGCTATTAGATGCTATTTTTAACTGTCTGCTTCTAGATTTAGATGTTTAATAAACTTGTTTCTTTTGTAAGACATTGCTCTCGGCATAAGAGATTTAGACAAACTGTCGGAACGCCGCTATAGTTCGAATATACTGTAAATTGCTCTGATCTATAGAAATCCTGGTTTGTTGTGATTGAAAGTACATATTTTGACGTGTCACATTAAGAAGCACATTAAATGGTTTTATTTCAATGAGTAACTCGCAAATTGCTTCTAACTAACAATAAAGATAAGTTCATTAAAAAGTCACTGAAGCATAAGTAATCAGAAATCTTTGATCAATTTTTACTAAAAAAATGGCTATAGTTATTCGATTATTGGTCAACTAGAAAGTCAACAACTAGTCAACTATGGAATCTGAAATACTTTGGGAAAATACGACAAAAAGTTACCGGAGTAAATTGTTTTATTCTTCATTTGATGCAGTCAATTGTATAGCACATTTCTGACTTTTAAAATCAAAAAATGTTTTTTGAAGCAAATTATATCCAAAAACGTTGTTTTGTCAACATTTGTAAATGCCGTGCTACATTATCGTACTCTACTGTGTTTGTCAAAACGTAAACTACTCGTTAGGTTAGGTAGTACAAACTCATAAACCGTATAAAACTATATTTTTAATGTATTAAGGTATACTCAATTGTATTAAAATGCCTGAATATTAAACTTTGACCAACCCATTTTCGACTAATTAACTGTTATCCCATATTGCCTATAAAGGCTACTGTATTATATAACAAGTTCTTTAGTTGATTCGATTAAACTAAATACAATATGTGTAACACTTCTCTTTAACCAGTAAGAAGTAATTAATGATTCAGATTCTTGATTCTGATTGGGTCAGACTGCGTCCTTGAAGCGCCGTTTGCGCAGCGAGCAAGAGAAGGGAAGTGTGTGCTGATAGTGACTCAGGTCACAACCATCAAAACAGGAGAAGTCGTACTTGGTATAAAATGCGCTCTAATGATACAATTGCGCAAGCTTCTCTTCATACAAATAAGCTTGCTAGTCATAGACCTTCAATAACAATAGTATGTCTTAAAATATTTACAAGATGATATATCTTCGCGGGAGGTAATTTGAATCTGTGTATTGAAACTTAGGATAAGTTTTCATCTTTCATATACTTTTAGAAGACACTAAGAAATTATAGTAGAAATTTTATTATACAAAACTTCAGTTGCCCGGCAAATATTGGGTATTAATTTTATCCAATCTCTTTTAAACTTTAATGTTTTTATCTGTATTTTATATAAGTCATTTTAATATTTAATATATTTATCATAAAAATAACTTTAGTGAAATTCGAAAACGTAAAGTGGTTCCCCCAAAGCTACGCAACTCGACCTCAAACTCCTCCAGGCCGAGAACTAAGAAAAAGGAAAAGAAATTCGACTTCCGAGTTTATCAAAATAATGGAGGTAAAATAGAGAATCCCAAATAATTTCCAGTTCAGGAGAAACTATTTAGCTCATAGTTGAACCAATTTTAATGCAAACTTAAAAAATACTACTATTCAATTTAAATATGTTGTTTAAAACTTTACTATTTTTAGTTAGGATATTCTGGAAGTTCCTCGGTAACATTCTGACTGATCCAGAACACGAGAACATTATCCGCTGGACAGGAAAAGATCTCGAATTTACTATTTTTGACGAAACAAAGCTGGCTCGCTTATGGTCCGATATTAAAAAAAAACCTAAAGTAAGTCAGAAACGTAACATTTACCTAAAACTAATGAAGAACCTTATTTAATGGGTAATCAACATCTTGCGATTGTTTTACGAAACACAGATATTTGGAGCGAAAAAGTGAGACCAGGGAACCGTAGCAGGTTGGACTTCATAGCATAGCACCCAAGGAGTGGGGGCGGCAAATCAGAGCAAATTTGCAAGAACTCTTTCTTCGGGGGATTCGAACCATCGACGTCTAGCGTATGAGGCGAAGCTTCTAACCACTGGGCCACCACCATTTAATAAAGAATTTAAAAATAATATACTGGTTTTCATCAAGGGTGGCAATGGCCCGGCTTATATTCAAACTATAGTTTGAATTGCAGATGCACCCACTACACTTCACTCGTGCACTCAGAGATCATTATCTAAAGAATATAAAGAAACCTCTCGAGCAAGTCAGCATACCTATTATCAAGAAGGCTATCGGTATGTAGTAATATATTTAAAAAACTTCACACGAATATTATGTGAAAAAGCGCAGTTGACGTAGTTTTGACTACTTCGGGAAAAGATAAAACTATATTTTACGGGTCCTGATACAAATTAATATTATTATGAACTACAACTGGTCTCACACTGTTTACCAATTTTAAACGCCAGGTTTATTAAACATTTATATAAAAATCTTTATATCTTTACATTTTAGCTGAACGAACCTATGAATTCGAGACAAGTTTCGAGCTGTGCAGTCTGCTAAACTGCACAGTAGTGCAACTAAAAGAATACGCAAAACTAGTCGGACGATGGTGGTTTCGTGGAATTCCTGCATCGGAGAGAAAACATAGCTTATTAGAAACTATAGAAGGAACCCTGGGAAACACTTCACAAAGTGATGTTTGTCAGCCACCGACTTCAGCTTCTCACAAGGAAGCTGAAGAGTTAGCATCACAAGGAAACCCCGATATCTATACTAGAGAAGTTCCCATTGGCCTAAGTAGTCAAGCTTCAGGATCTCAGCAGAGCTCCTCCACCGGCAAAATAAATACAACGCTAGATCAAGATGACGTAGAATTCCAGATGTCCTTAGCCTCCGGAATATCGTTTCTAGACCAGGCTTCTTCTCAGTCAAATTCACCACTTTCACCAGTCACTAATCTTACCAATCTGATGGATAAACATTTGTGATTAAGCACATAGGCAATTATTAATGATCTCTTAAAATCTACTACTTTCCGATGAAGCCTTAAATGACCCAAGAATGTCTTCCAGATCATTAGCTTTCCAAGACAATTCAATTGCGCTTACAATAATTGTACCCTGTTAATCATATAATATCCCTCACTATATTATCGTTTTTGTTGTATCGAGTATTATATAAATAACTATCGAACGATCGTTTGTGTCAGCAGTAGCACATAAACTGAGTTATGGGTATTTTGCAGGTCAAAGCCAACTTAAAGACACGGTATACTCGAAAATTTGTTTCTATTTTTGTTCTTTTATATTGTTCCTCCCGAAAAAATATTTGTGCTGGTCAACTGACCAGCACCTTTTTACTGAACCCCATTTTGCATAATCGCTCAATACTTTTCTATTTGAGTGATATATTTCTTAGTTTGGTGTACAGCTAAAGGGACACTAAAGGTACACTAAAGGGGAGGGGCAATCTTTGTCCCTCACCCGAACCGTATATAAGCATTGTAACTGTAAACAATCGGACTTCA
>JAQGAV010002501.1:0-15480 GCA_034691345.1 Phasmarhabditis papillosa
TAACTTTTATAGCTTTGGCTGTCTCACATGCCGATAAAACCTACTAAAATCTTAGGGCCGGGTATGGGGATAATCCAATTTGAATATAGTTTCCAAATATATCTATATGTGAATAAAGTTGTTTAAAGTAAATTATATGAATGAATATACTAAATGTATCAATAGAATGAGACAATCAGGCACTAAAAATCTTAAATTCGAAATTAAGACGGTCGGTTTCCATTTTCCCATGAAACTGAGTCATTCTTTGTATAGAGAAAAGGGCATATGTGTTAGACGATGACTTTATGGGTTGTAAGTCTAGCGGTCATCATTTGAGACAGTACATAAATTCAAATTTATATCTATATATTTATATCCTATATTTACATATTTATATATAACACTCAAATCCTTTTGTTTTACTGTAAACTTTTGCGGCATAAATCCGCAAACAATTTTAAATTTTTTTAAATAAGCAACATATTGACTTTTTGGCGGCTGAACCCTCTAACCAGAAAACTAGCAAAATTGTAAAAATCTTTTCTAAGACTAAAGGGCTTTGTATCCAGAAAAACTCGCACGAGGTCTTGAGCACGTCGGAAGCTGTGTTGGTTACATTTTCAGGCTCTCGAAGATAGTTACGCATGGTAGCCAATTCAAGTTTCACTGCCTGTAACCGAAATAAGCAAAAGGGACGAATATAGAACATATGCCGGCGGCTATTACAGCCTCGCGCTCCCGAAGAGATTGATGTCGGCCTCTTAAGCCTTCTACTCTTTGAAGCTGAACAAAACGAATTTATAGTTTATGTCAATTCTATATGTTTAGGCCGAGAGTATTGACACTCCTTCGGGTATGCAGTTGAAAGTTGTAAACGTGTTTTGTGACTAAAAATGTTTTTGTCCCATCCCGCTGGTGACCTACCACCTTCATAGTTTGCTGTCCAGGCGATTCTCGAGTGCAAGAGTTTCAAAGATAAAAGATAATTATGTCATGGAAGCGTTCATGGAGTTTCTTCTGGATGAAAAGCATTCTGAATTCACAGCAGCAGCTCATAATCTAAAAGAATAAGTATGCTCAAGAAGATAGATCAAAACACATGGGTTCAGAAGACGACCTATTTTGTTACTCTGTGTGAGTAAATATTAATAATGTTCGCATTAGTTTTCCTAAACCCCTTCACTTTTTCAGTATATAATGTATAATTTCCATCTTAGTTACCCACTATTAAAATAATATCAGCTTTAGCAGAACTGTCAGAACTTGTCTAGTTATTAGCTAGATTCTTTATTTCTAACTAACAGCGCGGATGCTAAAAACGACGCAGTGGAACCCATACCAGCATAGGTGTTTAAGTAAGGGTGGGATAAACTATTTGTCCCACCGAACCGATAAATGACAGCATTCTCAGAACGGTCTCATAGCTCGATAATAAACCGCGATAAATCACTTGCAATTGTTTTGTTATACAATGTGTTTAGGAATGTTGTTTATTTACATTGTAACCTGTATTAATAAACGTTAATAACACGAAAAATTAACATAATTTCTACTTAAGGTGGGATTAAGTCCGCCTCTCTTCCTTCCAGATACAGCCTTCAAAACAAGGTGAGAAACATTTAATCGAACATCTTCATATTGTAACGCACATAGTCACAGCCGGTTTCCAATAAGAACAACTGCAATAGGAATTATAAATTCCATTCGAATGAGCTCGCCTAAATTGCAATATAACCTAGCTTAGCTAGGTTATATTGCAATTTATTATGATGTACTATAATAAGTAGTACTAGGACTTTTCCGTTTATCCGAATCGATCAGAATTCAAACGTTACCAAAACCCCATTGTCCAATATAGGGGAACCTTCTGATTAAAAATGTTTCGTTAATGTATTAAGTGATACATTACTATATATATATATAAACCTCACATCAAGTTTATTAATTACATTTTAGCAACAATCTATTTTCGTAACTATTGCTCTAATATTTTCTATGGGGACTGCGTCAGCTGTTTGCTGCAAGTTGGAAATTGCCAGATTGATTCTCATTTTTTCTTTATCATAGAAAAGACTAAGGTTTATATATCCAATTGCTAGTTTTAGTTTGTTCCACTTTCAGTCTATTTTTAGTAGTTTACGTTGTTCAAATTGTATATAGGGTCCGCCTTATTCAACTGATCTTCCTGGATATTCTTGAGATCTGCCGGTTGCAAGCAGTACTAGATCTGAAAAAGGCTCACCACAACTTATTCTAAAATATAAAGATGTAAAATTATATACATATGTTAATATGTTTAACAATAGTTGATCACTTTTGTTACTTATATTAGTATTTTTAGTAATAATGCTGATAAAACGTATAAAACATTTCCAAGAAGAACATAGTACCTTCTCACAAATGTTATTGTTAGTTGACTACTCTTACAAAGAACTTAACATAGCTTCCCACGAACTTTATAATCAGGCACGACCACCCATATAAATTACTTTTATTATATAAAGTACAGTAGGTTCCGTAACCAGTGTTCCACTCCCCTTAGAATTGGGTTATTTTTGTTCTATTTCCAATTATTACAACGGGACAGCCGGGCCACGCATGATCCCGTGAAAATAACATTTGTCTCAGATTTAGCACTGAATTTTGTTGGATTAAAATTGATTTAGGGTGAGAATAGGTTAGTTATGATTATATTATAAAGAATTGATTTTCTACACTACTATCCTACTATATAAATTGACTTGGCACGTGCGATTCTTAACTCTTTATGTATATGAATGAATACAAGATTTGATACTCTCAATCAGAGCTCAGTTCCTTCCTCAGTTCATTTTTTTACTGGGAGTGTGGTATGAAAGACGCTGTGGTGTTATATTATCTTGAGTGGGTTGCTTTTCGAGAAATAATCCGTTTATCCAATCCTGTATGACCCCTGCTAATATTCTACCGGGCGTCTAGTTTAAGTTTTGTAAAATTGTAAAGCAAATGCTTCTTGCACTTACTTGTGTTAAATGTTAGAAATTGCAAAAACTTGTATTGCTCAGTGCTCGTTCCACACTAGCATATGTCTATCTCCACCCTCAAAAGATGCATTTGAAAAGTCTTTGTAATATGAAATTAAGAGTTTACAAAGTGTATCTAATTTGTTTAGTATGATTACCTTTACAGTATTGTGCGAATGCGAATGTATTAAAGTTTATCTTACAAATATTTTCTTTTCTTACAATACTTTTCCCAGTGGGTTAATTGTGATTAAAACTTAAAACAGTTTAGTTTATAGTTGGATAAAGTTGTGCTCCTCGGCATGTTGAAACTTTCTATTGTTTCAACACTTTGTAATTTCAATTACACTTTTCAGAAATGTCAGCTCGAGAAACTATTAAACGATTCAATGCAGTGGCGCAAGCCAACGAAGATAACCTTAAAAAGTAGGTACTTTAATAACAGTTGGTGTGCAAGAAATTCTTGCCAAGAATCATAGTTCTTTTAAAGCCTTTGATAGTCATGGTAAGGCTAAAACATAGCTTTCTAAAATCTCACCCACCAAAAGCAAATACCGCGGTCAACCAAATTGACCATTCGATATAGACCAGATTCTGTTTGTTCCTACTTTGTTGAATCCTCTAACACTATCGATGCTTCAAAATTATAAACTAAAACAACTTATGCCTATGGTTGCCATTCTCACCCTTAGTAAAACGATAAAAGAGTTAACTCCATGAACAAGGATTAGCAAAAACTCCATCTTCGATTCCGGTAGATAGTTTCGCCGAATGTATAAACAGAGTTTTTCATCTTGGTTATATGAGCCTCAATATATTCTGAGCTTTGAAAACGATTCTCACCCATTGACTGCAGGAATCCCTTTTCGGAAACTTATGGAGTTCAGAAGTTTAATAAAGAAGCCACGGATTATGGAAGGCCACCCACGGGCAGTAAGACGGAAGCAAGAGGTATTAGGGTAGGTCTTGTTGAATTATTTAATTTATATTCCAGAAGATTGAGAATGATGGGTAGACGTTAAATATATACTTGTAGTGTAGTGTATTGCCACGGATGAACTTGGAAAACCGGGGTTGGGAAAACAAGGCACTTTAAGTAAATCAGCAATTCCCTAAAGTCAGTCAATCTGATAATTCTAAGTTTAACTCTGTTAATCTTTCACATCAACTAGTGTAGGAACCCGACACTAACAATTCCACACCAAACGCTATAGAAGAATGAAATCTATAAAAATCACTAAAAAGAAATAGTCGGCGGACTAATCGCTTGTAACTAGAGGTCTAAAAAATGAATTACAACAGGGCTGGGAAAAAGTCGGCCCTATTCAATTTCACAATTTTTAGCGGATATTCTTCAAAAAAGTTAGTTTTCAGTGCTATTTTTCGGCAATAACAATGAAGTTCAACAATCTTTACCTTTTTATGTTCACGAATACTATTTATCAAAATATTCACCTAAATCAGTCGATTTTTTACATAAAAATTGTCCCTGCACTGGCTGATTCACGTTGAATTTGAGAAACGTGTCGGCCCGTTTCTTAAATTTTCGGCACGGGCATATTTCCCGTGAAACTCAGCCCTGAATTACAACACAGATTTGCTCTAAAAAAATCGAATAAATTTGCAGTTCGTATCGTAACCAAAAAATCTGTTACTTCAGGCAGGGATTCACGTTTCTCGCGAGATTTTATTTCTTTGCGAGACCATAAATGAGAATGCTGAGGAAGGCGTTAATGGCACGAAATACATCAATTTTGGCAAACTTTTTTACGTTTACTCGTTCTACTCGGATAAGGTTAGTGAGAGAGAGCTGCGGAGTTTACAAATGTCAGAACTTTTTCAAAAAAATCTCAGAAAAACGAACTGGTGAAGCAGAAATCTAATTCACAATAATGTACATTGAGTGAGATTTCGTCAAGCATTCAAGAGACCAATTACTGCAATCAAAATTCGTGGGTTCGCCTTTTTGAGCGATAAATGGTCTCTTTGTATCTATCGCCACCAACAATTTTCGAAAGGTCAACATCCCCCACTGACCAAGGATTTTTAAAAACTAATTTGAAAGCTTGAGAAACCTGAGGATTCTCTGGATACGGGAACACAGGGATTTATTGTTTTCGGGAATATTTGACGTGTATTTGGAATTTTAACGTAAATGCTATCTTGTGGGATGCTCGTCTTTTTCAAACCATGGGATGAGAATCCTGTACTATCAACTGGGTGAGAATCCCATTGCCTTCGTTTGCTTGGAAGCAGTTCGAACATTTTCAAAAACGGATAAAATATTTTTCGGATGAACAAAATCGTGTTTACGTACTGACAACATAGTAGTTTAATATATTTCAGCTAGTTGGAATGCTGATTCGAGCCCGCAAATACGGTCTGGTTCATTTTGAGGGAGAAATGTTGTACCAGCGACAGGACGACCACAAGATAGTCACCCTCCTGAAACCTATGGAAGAAATACGGGAGACCCTTAGAGCATCGGGAGACCCCGCTAAATGTATCAGCATTGCTAAATAGGGCCGAAGTTCGTTAATCCGCAGAGTGTACGGGTTTAAAAGTTTGTTGTTGATGTTATTAAAATTGTAATATTCAGTTCGATACAAATATTTGTCGGTATTAATAAAACGAACTACATTATTTGCCTGTTCAACTGAATAGACCAAAATATATGATGGACAATATTCAACGCAAAAATATAGTTACTGGCTCTAACACTGCAGCTGGCTCAATCCCCCAACATCTAACTTAACCAGAACGTAGCAATATGTTTTTTTTTTCTCGAAAATACCAAGACTTTCCATTGTCAGTCTATAACTTTGGTAAGTCTACGGCCCTGTTTTAGAAACGCAGCCAGAAAATATCAATTTTATTGATTGCAATTCAAAAACTTGTTTCTAAGTTATTAATAATATATTAGTACAAACATAAGTGAAAAAAATATAACGCTGTAAAGCACTAAATATAATTTATTTCCCGGCACCGTGGTTATTGCGACGTATGTTATACGACTTTCCGCCATAACCACGATTGTAGGGAATATTCTTATACAAATTATTAGCGGAATGTGGACCCGAACACTTATTAAAATTAGATGATAGATCTAGATTCTCATAATAGTTAACCGGGACATTTTTGGCATTAAAATATGGATGAGCATTAGGGTAAGGCGTTGTCATGGGGCACATTAAGGGTCTAGGTGCAGAAACTGAGGTTTGATGACCACCTGGTACTGGAGGCGCTGCGTCGGAACTAAGTTTAGTCCGTTTTGCGTTTCCTAGAGTTTCAACGGTTGGATCGGCCATAGAAATGCGTTGATTCTATAAAACATAATAAATAAATGAGCCAATTGCCTATCTACTTACAATAGAGTTCTTCAAATTCGTCGGCAATATCTCTTTGCAAGTGCTTAACGCATTTTTAGCGGCTATCATCTCGGCCATGAGCTTTGTTGAAGCACGACCACGTCCAAGACACTTATCTCTATAACAGAATTATTATAATCAAATTAATACGTCTGTGACTAACCGGAAATATACACCAATGAGATATTCACTTTTGTCCTGGGCTACTTCCAGTAACCTATAATAAGACAAATTAGAAAAAAAAATCAGAGAATAGAAGCATACTTATATATTGGTGTTTGTGGCTTCCGTGAGGTAGCGGACCTAAAAGCCAGGCATTTCTGTTGTAATTCCGACTTGGCATCAATCCAACGGTTACCAGAAACAAAGTGCTGAAATAATGGAAAGCATGATTATAATAATAGTGTATTTTACCTTGAGTCTTGGAATAAAGCATACTTTTACAAAACGACGGCAGTATTCTAGACCACGATCAACCAGCAGAGCTCCAATTAGAGCTAAATCATTGTATAAATACGACCTTGGATAAGCACACTCACATTCTACCAAATCCGCCTTATCCTTGACTTTCAGTTTATGGGACTTGGGCTTTGAAAAATTGACCAAGAATTTTGTAAGATCTAGATCATCGCATATGACAGACTGCAGACAGTAACGATTAAAATAATAAAGTAAACACTAATTACCTGAGTTTTATTTGAAACCACACAAGTTCGAAGCAGCGACAAGTGTCCTTCATGGAAATGGGGGAAATGTCTGTATAGGTAATCAGATACCAACAACTGCAGGATACTGTCACCCAACCATTCCATGCGTTGGTTATTTCCTCTAAAATGGAACGTTTAATGAGGGAGAAAACTAGAGAAATAATGTAAATGGATAATAACAATGCAACACGAACGTACTTTGTAAGCTCATTAAGCGGTTGACACTTTCTTGTTAATGCCTTGGCCAGTACTCGAATGTGGGTGAATTTGACGCCAATGGATTCTTCCAGGTCCACCAATTTTTGTAGAGCAGGACAAGTTAGGATTAGATGGCGATCACCTCCAGGATGTTCGGCCTAAAATATGCAGATATGTAAACAAACGTGCGTTCACTAGCCTTCAGTTCGTGTTCAGGTAGCATGTCCCACTTGGCCTTCCATTCTGGGTCTGCGCCATACATAGCATCCGAAAAAATCCTAAAAAGTTATACAAATTGGAAAAATATATATTAGATGTAACTACCGATCGCAAACAGTGACATCCGAGTCGAGATATATTGCAGCCATAATAGCTTCAAACGCATTGGCTAAGGCATGTCGAAATTCTTTTTCATGACATAACTCTGGGCCATGAAAGAATAACAACCAATTCCTAAGTCCAATATTCTAAAAATCATTTTACTCTTAAAAGATTTCGCGATTAACTGACCTTAGAAAGATTCGCTAAATTACGGTTCTGAACAAGACAACTTCGATAAGTAGCCAGGCCACCTTCATTATGTGATTTCATTAAAAAGAACAGACGATATGATGCAATCTAATCAGTTAGTTAAATATATTTTACAACATAAAAAGCCTACCAATCCAACAACTGCGTCACCAAGAAACTCCAATCTTTCGTTATGTGGAATGACAAGTCTTGCAGATTCTCTAACATCGTTATTCATCACAAGGCGAAGTTGTTTGTACCCTCAAACACACAATACAATTAAAATAAATAAAAAACTACCTCTTTTTCTTTTTTGTTGATTAGGCTGAGTGTTTGTTACTCTGCGCTTAAATCCCAGATTGCTTAGGGAATTTTTCGCATGATCCAACACAGTACCATAATTGTTCTAAAACTTATAGTGGGAACAACTCCAAACCAATTAATACCTTGAAAGAAGGGTGGGTTAATGCCAGCTCAAGAAGACCTCGATTTTTGAAGCTATAGCTAATACGTTCTTCAAGAAGCTGAAAAAAAAGTATTACATTTAAATACTGTAACAACATAACACATAAATGAGAATGACAAGTATAACATTACCTGCAAAGACCAATGATATCTCGCATGATGAATAGCTAATAGCAGCACGAATGTGTGATTCGTTATATCCGCTAACAGTCCAGTCAGATAGAAAATATTAACAGGAAGCCTAACAGTGGTAAAACGGCTCGTCTCCCTAAAAAAGCTACTATGTGGTGACCAGAACATGCATTTTGTATGAATGGGGCTTATATGGCAAGGTACCATCAAAAGTGATAAGTAATCGAGAACAGTTCTATTGCAATCGAAAGAACCGTAAGCGAACACCAAGCACTTTGTAGTACAACACATAAGATCAAGGAATAAACGACCCAAATCCGTATGGAATGACACAAAAGCACACATAGTATTACGTATAAAAATATAAAGAGGGCGGCGCCATGAACTAGCATACTCGTTCTTTTTGAGCATATTGATTTGACTCTCGAGTTCATCAATCTTCGCGATTTCTTCCGGAGTGGGATCTCCATTGTTGGAAGCCACATGTCGCATCTGTAATTAGAGATTAAAAAAGTCGTATAACAACCTGGCTCACCTTCTTTAATTTTTTGCAAAGTTTGCCTAGTTCCGGTGACTTTGAATTGATATATGCTGCCGGCCTAGAAAATTCTTGGTTAAGCTTAGGAAATTGTAAAATGCACATACTTAGTAGAATAGTGAACTATTAGCGGCGAACCATCAGGACCTTGAGAAAGTGCATCAACCCGCAGAGCACTTGGTTTCTGCAAAGAAGGCTCTATATACATATAATAACAGTGCTTACAGTTTGGGGACAGCAAAGAATCTGGCCCGGCAAACTTCGAAGTATTGCTTGAGGTACACTGGTTACAGGTCGAAAAGATGAATTAAGATGATCCAGCACAGCTGACATAGGAAGCAATGCTTTCTCATTACCTAATTGAATAGTCAACACTTTACTTGAGGACTCAGTACCTTGTCTCTTTGTGTATCGTGGCATGAAATGATAAATTGGGCACTCATCTGCCTTTGGGATGTCTTGACCTTTAATAAAAGGGAATCGGGAAGTATCGTAGAGCTCCATAAGACCGTCCAAAATGTATTCAGCAAATAATTCCAATTCGGATACAACGAATGACTAAACATAAACAAGTAAATGTAATTAGTATATATATAAGTAACCCCAATAAATGGTTCCTCTACGAACTCGAAATCAATGTCATCTGCAATGTTGGAGATAGGCATGCGAGGAATGATGTCAGGCAACGGTCGGTGAAAAAAAACCTGAATGACATATAAAAACCCATATGTAATAGTGCCTAGACAGAAGTTGATAATACTAATGATATCACACTCACCGAATAACCCTCAAATGTGTAAGTGTCTTCGCCCCATTGAATGTTGCTCTTTCGTGTTCCTGATGAATTAACGGACGGGTCAACACGCAATACGTAGTGATATAATCGACCAGAGTTGCTGAACAAAAAAAGTAACAACAATATGAACAACGGGAATACTTCGAATACGGATCGCACTTAGGTATAGATCGTTCACCGAGAAATGCATTGTGACGGATTCCTTCTTCCCGAGATCGAGCTGCACATCGACATATAGGACCGTCGTTACCCTGAAGAAACATAATAAAAACAAACTAGCCCAATATACACTAACCAGTCCCTTTTCATTGAAGCAAATGAGGCTATGAAGTGCAGAAGGGTGGCTTTGTTTTCTAGCGACCTAAACAAAAAATTTAACGAAAGCACCACTATTTGAATGTATTACTTCTTTTTGTAGAAGATCCTTAATTGCAGCAACCTGACCCTCCCCATTCTTGGAATTCTCGTCATCTTCGGAATCCGATAATGCGTCATCTTGCTGACTACCTATAATTACATAAGTGAAAGTGAACGATGAAGCTATACTAAACGAACATTTACACATCGAGTGGAGTGACGGGGAAGGAACCCAAGGCACGACGGCATGTTTTTTCTTTTCATCTTTAATATATTCTACAACATTAGAACCAAAATTTTGTATCCTCATTCTGTGCTCTTCGGTGGCAAAACCCATGTCGTTTTCCTGAAATATCCTGTAATGTATGAAACCTCAGTAGGACAAACCTTGTAATAATTTGTCAAATCGCCTAAAGGGCGAGCAGACAAAAGTTCCCGTCGTAGTATCGTTGGCTCATTGCAGCATGGTCCCTCAAGATCTACTTCCTCCAAAAAGTCAGTCTCGGAAAGTTGGGGAACATCTATATAGACAAAATAACCAAGCATTGATTGGAAACAAACCATCTTGATAAAGGACATCGGTATGGTCGACCAAAGCCGGATGCTCCTGATTCAACGTATGCTCCTGAAACTAAACAATAAAAGGAAGAAGAGTTTGAATTGATGCCTTGGTAAACGAATCATCGATGGGAAGTGAATAACGATCAAAAGGAACAGGAACGGACAAAATATACCAATTCGAGTTAAAATTACCACCAATACCGATGATAACATATTCAATTGAAACCCAAAAAAGCGACGCAGTATTATCAGCGGCTATTCAAATAGTGGATAAACAGAAAGCACCTCAAGGTTATCCGGTATTGGCTTGCTCTCTTCGTTCTTCATACTGTCACTGTCTTCGTTATATATTTTTCCATTTTTTACAGCCAGAGAAACCTGTATAAAGAGAGAATAGTATGAATTAAAAAATAATGAATAGCTATAACAAAATGCTATTTATCAAAAACTTACCAGTTCTCCTAGAGTTTTCGCCTTGCTTTCTCTCTTCCGTCGCTCTCGTTCCTCCGCTCGCAGTTTTGCCTTCGTTTCTTTTCTCACTTTATCTGAGTTCCCATCTTCTGTAGCATCTTTCGAACTTTTGCCTGAATCTATAGAAAAGTCATGAAATATTAGCTTTAAGAAATCTAACCTTTAGTGGATTTTGTAAAATTCTTAGTGGAATCAGCCTTCTGCTCCAATGCAGGTTGCATTTCAATCGCTAAAATACAGCCAAATGAATATAGAAAATATCAAAATAAACATACCACCGGAATGGAAGCTGGAAGATGCTGCGCAGCTTATTGCCTGATAAGGGACATCGTTGGGAAGATGTGGTACACCGATAGGACAAGACGTCATGTAGGGATTCTGCAAAGTGTCGAGGATAAATAGGTTAAATCGCTACCCGAGTGCCCAAAACCTTCCGAGTAGCATAGTTTAAAAATTATATATTGATGAAAGTACATAGAGGGTTCATTTTTACTGCACATTTAGTTATGCAAAGTTCACGATTCTATCATTCAATATGATATGTCAAGTCGTAGAGCATCTGAATAACAGTTTACAATAAACGAAGCCGATTATGACCTAAGGACGGATGACATAGGATTTTAACTAAGTCGAAATGGACTGAAATTACAAACCTGTAAATCTTGGTATGGAACACAATCCTGATACCCTATTGGAAACTGAGGAGGGACCAGTAAGGTACTCATGAGTGATGGAGGTCGAATTTTGGGAGTCGTAGGAGATGAAGTGGACATGTCATGGGGAAGGCGTTGTGTTCCGTGGTTACGCGATGGCCAATGCTTAGTCATCTAAGAATCCGTTTCCTGAAATATTATATAATTGAACTGGGACGAACGTAGGAAAGGTAGAAGAATACTCCCATAAAACGAATATTATGAAGTAGTAGTATATACTAGATGAGAAGTAATGGGATTGTTTTTTCTTCATCAGAATCGTTAGAAAGTAACATATTCCATGATGAATAATGCGCTTGTGTATTTGATTGAAAGGCATGCATGGGTTCGATCCCGCCCTCGGCGTATTTCTTATTTGCAAATTTTAACTAAGCATTGGGTACGTGTATATTGATTATGTTTTACTATTGTGTACCGAATAACATTCAAAAATTCACAAAAAATTACAAAAAAAATTGATTTTTAGGGCTGCACGGCATCTAACAAAGCCTGAGCTGGACTGGCTCGGCTTGGCCTATCCTGTGAAAGCAACTAAAGTTCATTTTTCTCTGGAAGGCTTTAACCGAATCATTCGAAAAATTCAGTTGCACAGATTGAGTTATTGCCTTTCCAAAGATATATAAATTAACATGAATTCCTTAACAAAACAAGCCAGGGTATGAGCATCAAGATTTCACCATTTGCATTTGCTCTTTTCCGTTAAGTTAGGGCGCGGCGAGCGGGTGTATAGTAGCAAGGTTTTAATAGTGTGTTTGTATACGTATATACATGTATAAATATATCGGTGTAAGTGTACTTAAAAAGTGTAGCAAGCGAATTCAAAGCTTTCTGATTTGTATGACGAAAAAGCTATTGTAAATCTCTTGCTTCCAATTTATTAAATCTTCATGAGAAATTGACTTCAACTAGGCAATTTTTGTATCAGAATTCTGCTATGTTTACTTGTTACCGGTGTGTGTTTTAATTTGGTCAAAATGTGATTAATAAATATTACGAGAGAAGTCACAATTTTTACTCTTTTTACTTATTATTCGTTTGTTTTGTTTTTTTCTAAAAAAACAGTGGGTTTTGGGTAATTAAGAATTGTTTTTAAACAATTGGGACATGAATGTTTTAACGTATTTCAAGTTTAAATGAAACCTGTCAACCTAAGTATCTCGAATGCAAACAATTTATAATTCCTTGAAACTTCTTAATAAACAAAGACATTATATGAACAAAATTTTAACAAACAAACCTAATGTTTACAGAACTTATTTTAAAAGACAATGGTTATTCAAGTAGTGGCCAACTAGTCAAGAAAGCATCCAAACAATGGGTATTGAACATAACTGACAAGAGTCAAAATAATTAAGTCAATGAGTATTTTCTTTAGTACAGGCTTCAGAGGTGCTTGGATCTGTGTGGATTTCTCGTTACCCTTTTTGACTATCAATTATGAATTTTTATGATAAAGTGTTTTTCTTTGTATTTGAAATTTAAATCACAATTTGATTTATATTTGAAAATATTATAAACCCGTTCATGTTTGCGTTGAGTTGGGTCAGGACAGAAGGACCGTTGGACACAGTAAAATTTTTGGGCCCGGTTCATTATCTTCTATTGTCAACAATATTCGCGAATCACAAGTGTTGTTTATTCAGAATGATCGAACTTGTATTGGCTGTTTGCTTCACAATTATTGTAATTGTTTTTCTTATTCTATTAGCGTTAGTATTTATTCTTTGCTACGGATGGTATAAAATCGGACAGATGTTTATAGATAAAGATGGTGAGTTAGTGATTAGTACTTAAAATACTTATAATTAGTGTTTTTAAAAATAACCTACAAGTGTAGGTCTGTTTAAATGTTTACTAATCATAAGAATAGGCTATTGTAGCTTGTCACAGGAATGTCCCGCCCAATGACAATTTTTAGGGCAAAATCGAATGATTTACTTGAACTTTTCGACGAATAGTATCTAAAAACATCAAAATAATCTTGTGCTTTTCATTTATGCCAAAAAAATTGCCCAACTAGTTTTTTTGCCGGCCGACCGACCTTTTGGGAAATCGGGCAGGGCCGGCACGTCCTGACTTTTCCCAGCCCTGGAGAGTCAAAGAGATTTATGACAAAGTACCGATTGCAATTTATAGACTTCAAAAGTTGTTATCCTTAAGAAAGCTATAGAACCGTTCTCCTAAATTGGTCTGGCTAAAGACCAATCAAAATTTATATATTAATAGACATTCCAGTTGAGGAACCCATCGTTTGATGACAACATTCACTGCTGATACAACTTCGATATAAAATAATTAGTTATTCTTTTAATAAATATCATTTGCCAAGGTTTGAATGCTTGTGCAGACTGCAGCTAAATGTTAAACTTCAAAAATAACAACATGATATTATTCATATGCCTTTCTGATTATATTGTAGCCAGTACAGTATGAGGAATAGGAATGGGGAAATGATCGGCTAATAGCTGGTGAGAGTAGCAAACCTTGTCATTAATACATCCTCGTGTTAGATAGTATAGTCCATAACAAAAAATAGACTGCAGTGCGCGGTGTTGTGTAAGGTTTGTAACTCGCTCGGCAAAATTGAAAAACCATTATATGGTTCGATGCGCAATTTTTTGTTTGATGTCAGAAAAATATTATTGTACTAGTTTTATTTTATATCATGTCCTGAAAAAGACAAATACGCAATTGCGGAAGCCTATCATAAAGGCGGCAGAACTTTTCAGCAATGTAATAAGATCGCGAACTCTGGAAAGTGTTAGATGTTAACATATCCCTAAGGTGCTTAAGTAATATGCTAATGTGAGTTAGTAGTGTTGTGTCTCATCTCAGTCTGAATATAACAGGATATATAAAAATAGTTTCTTTGTTCAAGAACAATAATAACAACAATATTTTTAAAAGAATGTATTTGTGTAGACCAAAAACATTATGAACAAAATAAGCACGGTTTCGTGCAAACAAGATTTGACCGCTCAAATTTGATCGGTCCCTGTTCGTTAGGGCGTAACGAGCCGTGATGTGCATTCTATAACTTTATAAAACTATCATTTTGGCTTTGGAGTATTTTTACTTTAGTTTTACTGTTACTTACCGAATAACAGAATGTCAACAAATGATAAACAGAAAAGCCAATTCGCAACTTTATTTGCAAAATAAATGCAGATAGATTTAAACATTTGTTTTGTTCAGTTTTGCTACGGTCAGTTTTAAGAATACCGGTAATCATGCGAATCAGAAATGTCTGGCGGTTTCCAATTTCCGGATTGTAAAAAATCTAACCCGGTTCGGAAGACTGGGATCTTTCCGGCACCCAATAAAAGCTGCTGATTGTAGTACCCAATCCTGAAACCTTGTCTTTGACGGCTCCTAACCGAAAACTTAAACCAAAACAGTAATAAAAACTGGTTTGCACTCTATCAAAACTAGTTCGATATTTGTTTTACCACTTTGTTTCAGGTTATTTTACCACAGATAGAAATTCGTTTCACAGAAGAATATATGGATCTATAACTATCCACTTGTGCAGAACACTGTGGTACGATACAGAAAATTTGTTTAAAATAGCTCCTATTAAAATAGAAATAGAAATAGAAAGTTTATTGGGTTTCCAAGACAGTCATGGACAAAAGAATCAACAAAATAATATCATAATGGGGGGGGGGGGGTCTCTTCTC
>JAQGAV010002502.1:0-15479 GCA_034691345.1 Phasmarhabditis papillosa
TACAACATCAAACCTTAAAGCAGTGAGTGCCTTAACACATTTACTACTTAATTGTAAATGTCTATGAATAACATCAATGTCTTGTGAGCCAAGTCCACATTCTTTACAGAAGAAGAGCAAACGTATATCATGATGTTTTTGTAAATGACAATACAAACGGGACTCCTAAAACAAATATAATTACTTACCATTACTACTTTGTAAATAAGACTATATACTATATTTATTATATAATATATTTAGAAGTCTTACTAACCTTTTTGAACTGAATACGGCATTCTGAACAACAATAACTAATTGGTTTAAGATGAGCATCTCTGTGGTTCTTCTCTAAGGCGTAGTTATAAGCAAATGCCGAACAATCCTTACACGATATGGCTTTGGAATTACGGTGACGAGTCTATAAATAATGATTTAGATATAAAATATACTATTTATTTAATTAATAAAAAGTAAGTTTTATTTAAAACAAACCATGTGTTCTTGGTATTGTCCAATTGTCTCAAATGCTACACAACAGCATCTACAAATAAAGACAGGTTTGTCTCCTTTTGGTAATCCATAGGCCTGCAATTGAACATTTATAGTTAATAAAACTAGTTTACAATGAATATTCTCTAAGGTGGTCTTTGTCACCTACCTCAGCTTCAATACCTCCCGCATCGCTTTGATGTTGGTTTAATGTATGCTCTTCAACAGAAGCTTTGGTAAGGAAAGTGGCGCTGCATTGGCAACACTTGAATTTAGCTGATCTAGATGCAAGAGTGCTAGATAGTGTTCCAGGTGGGCTAAAATAACAAATATAAATAGTTACATTAATTGTATTTTGTTACTTTTGAACAGTTGCTAAGACCTGAAGTTCGTCATCACCGTCATCATCAACTGCAGTTACCATTGCTTCCGACTGTGAGCTGGTCTTAATTAAAAAAATATTAATAATAGTATTATATATTATGGAAATACCTGCGCTACTTGTATACATTCAATATCATCGTCACCGTCTTTAGTTGGGTCATAATGGAATTGGGCCACACACGAAGAACTAGCCGGAGCTTCATCATCTTCGGTGCGAACAGTTGCAATTAGATCAGCAGAACCTTAAATATTATGGGTGGTCAGAATACCTTATTATTAATGTATAATAAGTAACTTATTGAGAAATGGTAATGTTTATTTCGTACCTGGACGGGATGATTGAGTCATGGGAGAATTAGAGTAGACAGGGCTAATTCCACCTCCATATTCCAGTTTATCCCAATCAACAGAATCCGTTTTCTCAGCATCCTCTATTACCGAAATAAGATCGCCCATTAAGTTAATAATGATATCGCCATCAGAGATAATAATCGGTTTAGGTGGAGTAGCATTAGAAGTTCCTGTATAAGCATTTATATGGTCATTTATAATTATTATTAATTACCATTAGTAGGCTTGATAATAGTTGTAGTTTTACTTTTCTGTACTTCTATTATTTCTATATCATCTTCTTCTGTAACAGGTGTTACTGGCTTCGGTTTCACTGGTTTTGCTACTTTCATCATAACCTCCTCGGGTTTCTAAAGTTATTCAGATTAGTAAATAGACGTTATTATAACAAACATATTATATTAAAACAACAAAGTTAATAGTATTATAATGTATATAAACTTGCCTTATATAGTTTACGATCCAGTACTATACATCGACGTTGTGCTTGTGTCACCGTTACTCGACAATGGCTCGTTCTGTGGGAAATTGCGTTTGGACTAAAATAATAAATATTAATAGAAATAATACCAAGTTTTTATTAATAATGTAAATAACCTACAGTAATCTACCACTATTATAGTTGCACAAAAGACAGAATAGTTCCACTGGTTGTATATGTTTGTTCATAAAATGTTTACTGAATGCTTGTCGATCAGGAAACAGCTAAAAATAGATATATTAAAAACATAACACACACTGTGAATACAAATAATTTTTATACAACTTATATATTAAATATAGAATATGTTTATTAACCACTTACTTCGCCGCAGTCGCATCTATGTGGGGCCATTTCTGTATTACAAGTATGGGTGGCAAAGACAAACATACTATAGAACTTTTGTGTGCAAGCAGAGCAACGGAATCTATGATAATAATTTATTATAAATATATTAATCTAAAACAAACCTATCCACTTGGTCTCTGTGTTCCTTGTGGAAATGTTGGCCCATTGTCGCTGGATTATCCGTGCTGTAGTCCTCGCAGAGTCCACATATGGGTGGTCTAGGACATTCAAAAAGAACGTGTGACACTTCTACCATGTTAACTTTACGACTACAGTGGTTACACATCTATATATATTGTTTATTATAAATAATTAAATATTCTGCAAACCAGTTTCATTTTGTCGCTTGATCTATCGAATACCTCTCTATAGTGTTTGGCTCGAAGATGCTCGGCCATAGCTTCGTGTGAGACAATACGAACTAAAGATGTTAATATATATTTATATTAGTTTAAATAATTATATAGATATATTATATAATTATAAACTTTCTTTCTTTCTGAGAAATCCATAAATATATACCTGAACATAATGGACAAGCAGTAAACTTCTCTGTATGTAGACTGTAATGATCTTCTAGATCTTTACTAGATGAACAGTCAATACCACATAAGTAACATAGAAAACTATTAGGAACCTAAATAGATTACCATTATAGTTAATTACAGGGCGATATTACCTCTGTGAGTGAAGTCATTGATTTAAAGTCCAATGGGTTAGGAGCACTTCCTTTGCTCTGTAATATATAGTGTTATTTTAATAATAATATAAAAACTAACTCTGTAAGTAGGGGGTTTATAAACAGGAAAGTGTGATGTTAATGCTGGATCAACTCTTGTTCTAGCATAAACAAATGTAGTATTCTTCTTAGCTATCTCTATATCCGATACAGTTGCCATGTATACATCGCTAATACTTATCTCAATGAACGAAGGATACCACTAAATTATTATTTATAATATTATTATAAATAAATATAAATGCTAACCTTTCCTGTAATTGATCCATATGTCACTATTGCAGTATGATCATTAAACACATGCTTTATAAGGTCAGGTATAGAGAAGCTCTTGGCACAAGTCGAACATTTACCAACCAACCAACAATGGGGTACATCTAAATAGTTATAGATTTATAATAATAGCAAAGTGTTATAATAATAATACTAATAAACTAAGTAAAGACTTTTTATATAACTGTTATCTAACTAACCTTTATATAACTTAGAGCAGCAATTGTGGAAGTCGGCAGCTTTTTGATTAGTAAAGTGTTGTCCACATCCATTACAAGGGAATGAATGTTCCTCTTGCAGATGCTCTCTCATCTCAGCTACACTAATTGCTTTTACACCCATTGGACAGATTTTACATCTAACCATTTGACCCTCTTTTGTTTGCTAAAATAACAATGTAAAACTGTGTGGTCTACAAATTATAATAAGTATTTAATAGAGAATAAGAAATACTTACCAGATCTTCAAATGGTGTTACTCTCTGTGGGTTTGCTCTCATTTTCTGATTAAGTGGAGTCAGGGTCGCGACTGGTCTATTGCTACGCATAACAGGCCGCGCTAAGCTATATCGTTCAGGATGGGCTGTGTATGTCGTCTTGGGTGGTCTTTGTTGTTCAACAGCTCGAAGAGGTCTGCGTACAATATTGCCGTGTGTAGAAGATGTTTGAGAAACATGAGAAACTGCTGAAAATAAAGATTCAATCTTTTATTTATTTTTATTAATGTATTTTTAAAAGTGAGTGTTAATGTTTAGAACAAATTATAGAAGTTTTTCATACCTGGGGCAATAATCTTCTTTCTAGGGAAACATCCTCGGGGAGCTAAGCCAAATGCCTTATCTGTCTTTTGGGCAAATTCACTAATGTCGCCGGGTGGTCCTTTAATCTTGTTTGCAGCAGTAAATTCCATAGACTTTCGTGTCATATCAGTTAGAGATTCGCCTAAAATAAAAATATAATTGTTATTTAGTAACTATAAAATACCTTTGTTTACTGAACTATCTATAAAAGCTAGCCATGTTGTGTGCTTTCCGATGTAATGTTCACGTAATGCAACTAATGAACAGACAGTTTCATCACAAATTTGACAATGAAGACGTGAATTAGGACTCTCAGCCATTGAAAACAATTCAGTTATCTAAAATAATTATAAATAGTTATATATAAATATATATATTAATAGTATATATAGTGTACCTTATCCTTGTCACAATTGTGCGTCTTCAGATCGGAAGTATGGCAAATAACAGAATTGCACTGCGAGCATATCCAATAGCTAAATAAATATAAATATTAGGTCTTATTTAATATAAATAAACTAACTCTCTATTAAGTAAGTATCCATCTAATGCTAGACTGCATGCCCATGTTGGTAATCTTGCTTGCATAGTACCAAGTTCTACCATAGAGTCAATAAACGAATCCACATCAATCGTAACATCAAACTTCTAAAATAAAAAGATTAACAAATTATTAAATAGTTTCTATTTCTATTTATACTTATTTATTAAATAGTAATAGTATAAACTATTTATGATCTTTTAAATGTATATATTATAATCAAACCTGTGATTTCTTGGCTATTTTGTCCATATTCCCTTCAGCATCAAGTGCTCTTAGAATAACCTCCGGACTGTTTACCAAACAAGCAGCATTTAGTTTTTGAGTGTCTTGCTGAATGATTATATTTATATAATTATTAATAATAATAATAAAATACCTTTGAAAATAGTGCATTTATCTTTGCTCTAGCATCTGTCTGTTCTTTCGATGAATGCTCACTATAGTCTATTAGATGTTCTATGCCCATGTCAATTCTTCCTATAATATTTAAAGTTAATACAAAAATAAACTATATTTATAAAATACCTTCCGGATTGCCGTCATTGGAATTTTCATTTTCCGTATCCAATAGAGTAGCTTTGTTTTCTTGAGAATTCTTTAGCTTTTGTTCAATCAACATTTCATCTATCTCGTCTTCATCCAACTTAAATTAGTATATTAGTTTATTTGTTTCTTGATGGGTGGTCAAATATATATATTATTTGTAACTAACCTTTTTGTGATACACCATTTTAGAGGGTTTTTCAATACAACATTCTGCTATCATTCCCCCCATCAATGCAGTTTCGGTTAGTCCCATAGTAAGTATTCCTCCTGTTGAGACTGGCGGATATACAGCAGCTCTATTGCGAATATAGTTAGCCAAATAGGCATTAGAATGAAGATGTCTTTGCATATGAACTCTATAAATAGCAATGTTAAGAGATAAATAACTATAATATCAGTAGTTATACAAATTAAAACTTTAGGTTACCTGAAGTGTGACTCGGTTCCGAATGTATCCAAACAATCGATGAATGGACATTTGACTATATTTTCCGAATGGGAGGTCTTAAAGTGAGAATTTGCTTCAGACACTGTGAGGAAGTCAATATTGCAATCCTCGCAGGACATGGATACATCCCTAAAATATAACATTTAGATAAATTATTAATTGTAAACTTTGTTACCTAACTAAATCCGGAGTATAAGTCAATAGTAGAGGAAGTTTATCCAGTTGTTCATGCTTCTCAATAGCGCGAACACTATAGATTGAAACAATCATTAATGAACAGGGCGAGTGATATTCCTATAAATAGATTATAATAACTTACTTTTATATTATTAATATTGTTAATTAAAATAATCTTTAAATATAATTTAAACATGCTCACCAGCAGTTTCATTAGAAAATACCATCCAAAACTAGGTGACTTTTCCGAATGATTAACATCCGAGATAGGAAGCCATAATGCACAATCGGAACATGTCAGATAGAAACTACAATGATTCATTTCAACCTAAATAATAATAATATTATATTATTATATGGGTGGTCTGCTTACACTTTCTGATTTTAGTGCTAAATCTAGAAGAAGAGACTGGAATTCAGGACAATTACTGTCCTTTTCACAATGCTTAATAAGGGATTCTGCTGTAGGAAACAAATGACCACAATAATTACAGGCAAAGTATATCAGCTGCTTGTGTTGACTCACAAAATGCATCTAAAATAACATTGTTTACTTTATTTGTTTATGTTTAATAAGATAACTTATTTATTTATAAACAAGTACTATATTAAACGGTTCTTTATAATTATTATGTTAATTAACTATTTAATAGTTTAACTATACTTTTGTATTACCTGTACATCTGCAAATCGCTTCCATTCTTTTTTCTCAGTAGTACAACAGTCTTCATATTGTTTGTCTCCACCGTTTGATGTGAAGGGAAAATCAGAGGGTGGCATCACCACAGTTTTACCTAAATAATAATAATATTATAATAAATTATATTTATATAATAATAAATTTATAAGCTATAGTAATGTACGAACCTTCTTCCTTTTTATAGAACTTTCGAGCATTTTGTTCCCATTTCTTTCTAACATCGACCGACAGTTTGTTCCACTAAAAACAATTTATTATGAGTGTCATTAATAAAATAGACAGGAATATTACATAGATAAATAAAAACTAAACATTCTGTTAACAAACTAACCACATGTCGTAGAAACTGAGCTACTTGTAGCATATCATTCTGTGCGGGAAATGCAGTTCTATCGTAGTTATGATCAACAAATTTACTAAATTATTAGATTATTTTAGTTGTTTCTATTTTAGCTTACGATAATTCCACACAGCATAAGTCAGACATAGTTCGCACAAAACGTTGGAATCCACCGCTTGCACTCTTAACTTCATCTAGGTTGTCGAGCTAAATAAATATAAAGCTAATGTTATAATAAAATAAATCTAGATAAGTCTTACTATAAAAGTAAAAAGCATAGCAGTCCAGAGCTGGTTATCCGGCCGGCCCGGCCTGATTTCCAAAATTTCAGTCCGGGGCTGGCCGGATTGACTGTAAATCCGAAGGACCGGCCCGGCCTGACCTCCAAAATTTTAGGCCGGGCCGGTAACCAGCTCTGTAGCAGTCTATATTATATAATATAACATACCACAGATACAAATTGCCTAACATCGGCACTCGGCACTGTTTCTCCATAGTCCTTACTACCATATTTCTGATAGATAGAGACCTCATTCTGTAATTATTTAGTTAGTTCTCTTTATTATAACTATATATACCTCTATATTTGTTGTTCTCACAGAATCTAATGCTTCTTTAATTGTCCTGGGGCTCTCTTCTGTCTTTTGCACCTTGGGTGGTCTACCTACAGTAGGGTTAACAGTACGGGGACGGCCTCTCTTCCTAGTAGATGGGAGTGTCTGTTGTACTTGTTGTTGCATGAGATGACGCTCATTGTAGTTCTTTGTTGCCTTTCGTCTCTAAATATTATATATTTATGTATTATATACCTATTTCTAAAATAGGTCTATATTATTATTAATAATGGACCACTCTTATATTAATATAACATACTCTTTTTGCTCGTTCACTGGCAGTGGGTATATATTCATCATTATCTGAAGTGTGAGGGGATATCTCCTCAACAGAATCTTCTTCTGACAAAGATTCTTCATCTTCTTTTATACTGCTATGATTACTGACTTCGCTGACGGGAGTATCAGCTTTTCTCTTCGGAACTGGCCGTCTTTCGGATCCTATTATTATTATTAGCATTATTTATTATAATAAATTTACTTACTTCTAGTACCATCATCAGAAGAAGTCTTTGCATCGTCTTTAATACCGGCGACAAACTGTTTTATTTGTCTCGAACTTGGGTTCTAAATAAATAATGCCTATTATTTAAATATAAAATTATATTAATTGTCATTGTGATATTATTTGCGTATTTATCTTTAATAATAAAAATTGGGGTGGTCCTGTTTGTAGGCAGTATCACTAAATATAGTTACTACTAACCGGGTTTTCTCTAACATAATGGTCAAAAGCAGATTCTGGTTCATTGCGGGTTCTAGATGACATATTACCTAAATAATAATAAAATGAAAATTCCAAATATTAAATAATAATAAAAATATAAATATGTAAAATAACATGTAAATATAATTTCAAAATAAGAGCCAAGCTAGCTAGGCCGCTGCTATTCGAATAAATGACCTAACAGCTTAATTATTTCGTAACCTCATTTAGTAAGATCTAGACGCATACTGAGTTTAGCCCTTTAGTTTATTTCAAACGCATACGCCGTCGTGTGGTCTAGGCGCGAAAAGTGGTGCGGTGCGGTTGTCATGCAGACCTTGAAAATTTAAATGGCAGGGTGGCGAGGCGTATGCGTCGCGACCGCAGTCACACCGCGCGAGCAATGACGATATAGCGAGAGAACAGAGGGAACAAAGACAAAATACAGAAGTTATTGATTGATTTTATTGAGGTAAAATCAGAGTAGAACACTTGCGGTGTTAGATATTGACCAAGCTTGACTCCAATCTGAGAATTCACCTAAAATATTGAATCAATAAGTCTACAGGAGTGTATTCGCAGTGTGCAGTATTATAGAATAATTTCATAAGTGTGTTTTGAAATAGTATCTATTTTTTAATAAAGTATTAATATTCAAATAATACCTAAAATCTTGTTTGACTTATAAGTTTACTGGTTCGGGAGTAATATATTTATCTTACTGGACACTAGCAAACCCGAGGTAGAAAAGGGCCGGCCGGGCCGGCCGGTTTCCGCTGCTAAATAACCACCCCTGCAACAAACTAAGAAAATCATTTTACTTAGCAGTTGCAAGCTATCTAGAGTCTAATTACAGTAATACTTGGTACATTTTCTTGCAAGGACCATCAATTGTAGAAGATGATAACAATCTTATATCATGTGCATATGAAGTTATCTGTAAAACATTCGTTCTAGCTAAATATAATTCACAATTTTATTCGCTATATTATATAATTTAATAAACGACAACACGCCTCAGTTATCTTGTTAGTTATATTTTGAAGTACATTTAAAAGAATTTTAATTTGTACACAACCATTGTTCGTTTTGGCACACTGCCAACATTTGGTATTAGAGCGCCTCTATTAATGTATTACAGACTGCAAGATATTTATGTTTTGTATAGTTAGTTTATCTTATGCTTCAATTACAAAGTGTACTTGACATTTGAATCTTTTAAATGATTAGATATGGTTATTATTGAAAATGCGGGTTGTCTGCCCGCCTATTCTACTTGTGTGGGCTGGCGAAGTTGGGTCTCGCAACGATAGCCTTGAAATACCAATTTAGCAAAACACACATTGTTGTTGCATTGAGCGCAATTATCAGCAAATCGGAAATATAAATTACTTTTTTACAATTTAAATACAAATATATATAAATATGTATAAATATAAGTTTTATTCACATATAACATATCTATTAATTTGGATTCAATAACAATGATGTTGGAAATTATGAGAAACAAATAACCATTCTGTTCTAGAATTATATCGATTTTGAGTATAATAATTCATTAAAAGTAGAAAGTTGATTATGGCTTATCGTCTATATAAGGTTACATTAATGGTTAAGTTCATTTTTACATTTAAATATATAAAACATTATTATATTTATCTTCATACCATCTATTTTAATTAGAATAATATTTAGTTTTAGCATAAGCCTTCCGTTTAGTGGGCGTGACACCACACACAATGAATAGTACTTAAATTAACCCTATGCACCTATCAGGGTCACACATATATAAACAACTGTCTTTTAAAAAAAGAGTATAGGAAGATTAGTTCAAAATATAAATGCAGCTTCTGTAAAATAATTCAACTAATTACCATATTGTAAAAAATATAGTTTGTCAGTATGTTTTAAATAGCGAATAGTTTATTAGATTATAATAAATTACAAATCTAAACTTTTAAAAAAAGTGAAACACTTACAATTGAATTATATCATTGAAACACTTTATTACAACTGTTTTATTATATTTATTCTAAATAAACAATAGTTAACAAAACCGTAAGCAATAAACCGGAAGCAAAATAAGCAAAGTTTAGACTAAAATAAAAATAGTTTGGCAAGACTAGAATGGTAACAAATGCAAACAAATATTAACCTATGTAACTATAACACTAATGATGTTATTTATTAATAAATTGTATCTTTTATTCCTTCTTGCTTCGCATGCGAATTCTGTACTTCCTAGTTAGCTTAAGGAGGTTATCATAAGTACCCGAAGAACGGAATTTGCGGAACACTACCAGACTAGTGGTATAGATATTGCCCAAAGCAATGAATAGGAATAGGTAACAGAGCACATCTACCTAAAATATTAACTTAAAATAACAAAGTAAAATAAGCATGTTACATATTTTTTATTTGACTATTAACGAGAGCAAACACACTTCGAGAATGCCAAATAAGCGCCCGTATTTTCGTGATTTTGGTTTCTTATTTTATATATGATCTATTTTTCAGAAGAAGGAAGCATGTGAAAGAATTTCTATGACTAAAAGCGTTGTTAAATAATGTTTTAAATAACAAGATTACTGGATACCACTTCTCGTTTAAAGGAACTCGTAGTTGGGGTTTATCAATACTGTAATATGATCGTAGAATTGGTTCTTTATACATAAAACACCAAAACTTAATCTTTTTGCTTTATCTAAAGCTTATTATATCTTAGAAAGTCTTAGCTAAATTGATAAAGAAATAAGCTTGGCATAATATTTTTGTGAACAAGTTACAAAAGAGTTTTGCGTCACGTTCCTGCTTTCAAAAATATTTTGAACAAATATTATTTTCTTCACTGTATTATATGCAGGAACTGTTTAGAATGTAAAATTGTTAGTTTTAAAACAATTTATGATAATCTACTTTATTTTGTAAACACCGTGGAACAGTATCGTTGTGTCTACATTGTTGTTAGGCTGGTGCAGGAAATACACATTTGAGCTTAAACCGGGTACCCTGGTATTTTCAAACATTGTCCCCAATAAATTGGTAAACTGGTAAATTGAATACTTCCGATCACAAATCTGATATATGTTATTAATAAAAATAAACTAGCAAAACCCGACAAGAAGTAAATTCCTTTTAACTACCTAATATACTAATTAATAATGACTAACCTGCCATTGTCCGTCACACTTAGGAGAAAGTGTCCAAAGTGTATAGGCATTATAAAGTTGGAAAATCTGAAACATAACGTTGTATAAAATGAGTATTAGAAATAAACAAACATATCCAAAAATAAGAAAAGGTAGCAAGAAAGTAAGTCCTTTAAACATCCATCCGGTAAAACCTTCTACAGTAACATCCATTTGATGGCCTTGTCCTAAAGAATGTAATCTACGAAGACAGCCAGATTGGTACTGATTCTAAAAAAAGACTATTATTATACAATAACTATTATATACTTAAATTAGCATAAATATTATTAAATTATACAACGGGTACTTTTAAATTTCCTAGGTCTAAAGCAAAATCTACTTTTCCAAAATATATACCATTGTTCTACCCATTTAAAGTGAATATTAAAAGAAAAACAGTTACTTTCATTGCCGTCTAAGACATATATGTTCAAAATGACTACAATGTATTTAAGGTGTATAAGTTCTTATTATTCTACTTATTAATAGTTCTGTTAGTGTCTATCTTATTTATAATTATATTTACAAACCTGCATCAATTGAACAATACAAATATAGGCTACAAATACTAGAAACTGTGTTCTGAATAACTGGTAACACTCGCCATCTCGCCATATTAAAACAACACCCGATAGAACTGTCGATATATAATGGTGCATAACCCACCAGCCTTTTATTCTAAAATAATAATAATATTATTATTATTACTATGTTAAGTGAACATACTTAGATCCGTTTATAGTCAAGATGCTCTCGCGAATTGTCAGAGTGCAGTAATACCTGCAAATAATTGATTATTAAAGTATATTATATAATTTGAAATACTAATCAATAACTTTTATATAACTGACCACACCATTAGAAAATTGCCCATAGAATCGACTACCCTGAGAGGTAAGAAATATGATATTAACGTCCAGGCGAGCATGGTAACGGTAACACGCCATTTAAATTGTTCATAATCCTTAATTGATGTTTAGTTTAATTAAATACAAAGAAGCATACCTGTTTGTATTTGTACCGTTGATCGTTAGATAGAAGAGAAAGATTCAAGTTGTGACCTAAACTATCATATATATAATATTGACTTAAACTATGGGGGGTCTTGCTTGCAAATGTATGTTATTAAGTGTAATAAACGGTATTTAACATAAATACAAATATATTTACCTAATATAAGAGATAGATAGAATCCGTTGTTCTGTACTGGTAATTCAGACTGCATTTCCTTTAGCTTCTGTCTTGAATAGGTAAGTTCACGCTTTATTTCTTCAATCTTTTCGCGATCTTCATCGGTTTTCGCTTCTAACTCGGCCCTAAATAAAATATATATTAATATTGAATTAATATATATATATATATATATATGTATATATATGTATTAAACATAATTATTAATGTACCAACTTCGTTAAAATATCCTTCAATCCCGCTATAGCCTGTGCAACTTGTTTCGTTGACTTTAGTTCCTTATCTTGAACTCTATGAAGATCTTGTAGTTTTTGCAGATATGCATCGTGTTCTTTCTAAAATAATAAATAATAATATAGTTAATGAATATTGTTACCTCAGCTATTTGCATTGAGTTCCGTATGGAACTAAATTCGCTTTCTAATTTCTCCATTTATCTAAAATAAATAACGTAATTGTTTAAGTAATAACAAATTAAATACAAGTACAGCAATGACGTGATTATTTAGGTAATATTATTTATGATAGCGGCAATATTGATGCAAACAATAATAATAAAAGTGTTCAATGGTAACATAAAATTGTGCTAGTGGTGACATGACCTTACCATTTAATAACACACCATTCATTTTATTAATACTATCAAATACAAGAATAGTGTTCGTTCTTCGGAGATAGTTAAAAACCATTTATATTTATAAAGACAAAAACAAACTTTATTTGTATTAAATCGTTCATTTACTTTAAATGTACCTCTAATAATTTAAAAAGTAAGAAACGGTGAGCCAATGTAGCTTAAATCCCATTTTATTAATAATCACATTATTATTATTGTTATTATCAAATAGAAAATGCATTATTGACAAAATATATAATTGTGTCTAAGTAGGACAACATCCTTTTTCCAAGTAATTAACAAATTGGTAATTATAGTAACTACAATTAAAATACTATTTATTTCTTTACTATAAAGAAAATAACACCGAACAATATTGTGATTATATTAGCAGATATAATGACTGAACAAATCTTACTTTTAGAATGAAAGTATATAAACATTGCAAACATATAAAGCGAGGTAAGATCCTATTAATATATATAAATATAAATATATTTGTTACTAGATAAATATAACAAGTGGGTGGTATGTTTGGCAAGAATCCTAGACCAGTACATTATTTAGCTAAATATGAGCAAATAACAGATGCACAAAACAGAAAGAAGTACTTGATTAACAACTGAATATTACTAAAATATGCGTTATACAATTATTATAAACCCGAATAAGGCAATATTATGCAGAAACATAGCAATGACAAAAGAAATAAACAATTATTATAAATACTAGTAAATAAGTCTAAATAGCTGTCTCCCGTTCGAACTGGGGTAGACTATTGATAGTGGGTGGTTGACTTCGGGTAGGTGCTGTGGCCCTAGTAGAACGAAAGTCTTCTCCACTTTCACTAGCAGCCAGCTCATCATCATCCGGCAAACCCGCATGCTGCTGAATAAATATAAAGTTATTAGAGATTTAAGAGATTTAAGAGTTTATAATAGTTTGGGCCGAGCCCATTTTGGCTCGAACGACCGGTGCAGAGATGAACCGAGACACTCTTCTCTAGTATACAATGCCAAAACGAGGTATTTTAACTGTTTTCAATAGAAATTGATCGTCTTCTTTTATTTAAATGGCTTGTTCATGATACTGCAAGATTATATAGTGTTACTTCTGCCGTTTATAGATTCACGGAGTTTACTAACAGATGACAAATGTTCTCGGTCACAACTTTTTTGATTGCATTTTCATTGAGTTTTATCGAGCATTTTCATTGAGTATTATAGACCGTAAATATTCTTTTAAAAGCAATTACGAAAATAAGAAAATTAGCAATCTCCTTTTAACTAAACTAATTATATTTACCTGTGGTTGTACTGTACATAATTCTACTTCTGGAGGTAACAATAGCCTTCTAGCCTCAGGTATCTGCAACGGGAACTGTTCGGCTCTGTGAATAGCAAGAGCCGGTCCCCAAGCATCGTCTGGATTTATAACCGCATGCCATTTCTGAACAAATGTTATATTTTATGAAATACTTAAATGTTTCTTATTTGTTGTAGCCTGTATTTCTATTAACACTTATATTATAGTATATAATTATCTTACCTGTTGTAAGTTTCCCTTTGCTAAACAAAGTTGACAAACTGCTGTTATTGGTATAAACATAAGTGGAGTTACACTTATGGCCCACCCAAGAAGTAAAGTCCAATAAGGAAATACATAACTTTCATAGACGACATTTTGCCATTCTGACCAGAGAAAGCACAATATTGCCTATAACGAATATATACGATTGTGAAAGTTTTCTCGAAAAAGAACATTCCCTTAAACTTTATTTGACTAAGTAAATGTATAAGTTTTAATGTTCTTCCAAACCTACCAAATATACCAGCGGACATATAAATTTCCATAGAACTTTCCAGAATATATAGCAAGGTGGATAGTGTCCGGTAATCCACTTTATATTATCCAACAGGTTATCCACTCCATACACCTTAAATAGATGAAAATATTAAATATCTAAGTTATATAAGCCTGTTTGTGTTATGGAGTTACAAGGGTTTAGGTATAAGTATAAACCAATACATCTTTCCTTTGAATATTTGAAAAGGTTTCGTATTGTTGAACTATTTTCGCTCACATACCAAGAACGAACCGATCTACTCAAAATAAACTCTAAGAAAGATTATTCATATAAAACACAGGCGATTTATATAAATAAATAATTATTTAAACATACCCAACTAATAGCCATACATTCTAAAAATGCAATTACAACAAGAGGCCAAGTAATGGTAAACTTAGCCAGTAAAAGAAGCCAGTACAACCCAGACTACAAAGAAAATAATATAAGTTCTATTATATGATAGATCATTTGAATTGACTAGTTTAAAAATAACTCATATAAAAGTTTTAGAGCCATAATTTTTCTTAGTTAAATATAGACGGATTCAAACGCAATACGGCCGTGTTAAAGGCACGGTACACTCAAAAATTGTTTCTCGTTTTTAATGTCTTAATTGATAGAGATATACATTCTCAGTTGAAATTTGAAAACCAATTTTTTTTAAATTGCTTTCGAGCAAAGTTATGGCCTTTTGAAAAGTCTACCATCCTT
>JAQGAV010002503.1:0-15477 GCA_034691345.1 Phasmarhabditis papillosa
CCATTTGCTGCTCCTATGATTCCTGCATATGCTCCATTTGCCCGTACTGCTTACTTCATTGGAAGTAACAAGGCCAAATCCGTCTAAGTTAAAAACACATATACTCATTCTGTCTGTACATTGTTGAATTATATAATTATTAAATATATTCATTTCGTTGTTATTGAATGTTTTACTTGAACTGCGATTCACTCTCCAATTGAAATTATAAAGTGTGCATTCGGTTAACAGAAAATATCGTGTGCTCAAATATAAAATCAGAAAAAAAATCACTGAAAACAGTTCTAGTTTTGGATTTTTTAAACTAAAAAATGAAATGAATGAGAATTCAAATAGGGTCCCACTGAAACAATGTATGTACTACCTATTTATTTGATCAATTTATCCGCGGTATCACTATTTTCATAAAGAATTACCAAATATGAAACTCGCTGTGTCATTTTATGTATTTTCACAACATAACCATTATTCAATTATATATATTGATCTTTTTTATGAATAATCAAAAAAATTATTTTGTATACTTAGATTTTAGGAAATTATAGTGTGTGAAACTACTACGTTTCGCCCCCTAGTTCCAGACGTGGTAGTTTCTAACATTATTGTCTAACGAAAAAGTAATGTTGTTCAGATAAAAGCTCGATACATTGGGTTCTTCCAAAGAAAGCTACGATTTCTTAATTGGAGGATGCTCAAGGTTTTGAAAACCTCTAGTGCGTCCAGATATATCATCATATTCAGGATGGTCGGCGAAAAAGTGTGGCCGTTTTCTCGCTTCTGCGCAGTGTATCATCTTTTTCACTGTATTCAACATAATATTTGTGCAAATAAACAATTCAAAGGTAGCCGCAATAATGATCAGAGACGAGGCGTTGCGCACACTTCCTGAAATAGAAATACTTTTGAATAGGAGCACAGAGCAAGAACAAATCCTATTATCTTCACTTAATGGAAACTACATGTCAAAACAAGATATCAAGCAGTAAAGTGAATCAAAATACATCAACAATTAAAACTATTGAGGCGGTAACTTTTGTTGTTTGAGATTAATTCATAACGTTTAATGTTCTTCAAACATCTTAATTCGCTTACAATCTATCGATAGCATTAATAATTTTACAAATTTATCTTGAGATATAATTTTGTTATCTGAGAGAGGTGGATTCGCATTGCGTATACCTCCTATGATGGTATATAAGACAATTGTAATCCCTAAGATTATTACCTTATTAACTACGAATACTTTCACTTCATAGTTGACATTTATTGTTATAACATACACTTGAACTACATAATTTATTTAATAAATATTGATATTTTAAAGGTTAGTTCCTGTTTTTCTTATCGGTCTTCTTGCTACCGTATCCGTACATGGATCTCGGACCTGGAGCTGCTAGGCTGCAGCTGGTGCATGGTCCGGGGGCTGGCATTGGTGCGTACTGGGGTCCTGGTCGTGGTCCTGGGGCTACTGGACCGCCGGGATAAGCGGATGGAGGTGGACCTGAAACAAAGAACCTAGCTAATTCTACAGTTGATTTTATTCATATGTCTCATTTTCAAAACTTCTATATAGGAAATAGTGCTAAGTTCTTTCAAATATCCTAATTTTACTACTGTTTTTTTTGGAAAAGTGTAGTTGATGAATATGTTATTTTTATGAAACAGTTTTAAATCTTACCTGGGTAGTTTTGTCCTGGAGCTGGGTATCCTGGTGCTGGTGGTGGGGCTCCTGGGTAGGCAACTGGAGCTGGTCCTTGTGGGTATCGGAGCCCTTGTGGTGGAGCATATTGTGGGGCGAGTGTTGGATATCTCTGAGGTTGTGGAGCTGGAGGAGCTTGTGGGTATCCGGGGGCTGGACTGGCTGAATAACCCTGGGGAGCAGTAGGGGCCGGTCCGTAACCTCTTGGTCCGTAAGGCTGATCTGCAAGGGGACCTTGGGGGTACTGAGTAGGTGCAGGTCCGTATGAAGGGTAGGGTCCGGGTGCTGGTCCGGCTTGTCCTGGTGCAGGGCCGTATGGAGAGTATTGTGGTGCAGGTGCCGGTCCTGCTGATGGGGCATTCATGTATTGGCCTGGTCCTGGGGCAGGTCCGGCTGGGGGAGCATTCATGTATGGTCCCGGAGCGGGAAGTCTTGCTGGTGCAGGAATTCCCTCGGGTGCATATCCAGGTGGTGGAAGTTGACCTGGAGCTGGTCTCATTGGCATAGGAGCTGGTGGTGGAGCAGCCAAGAAAGTTGGGGCAGCCATCAAAGGTCGGAAGACTGGAGCAGAATACATTGGCGCTGCGAACATCTGTCTTAAGGAGGCTGCAAACATTGGAACTAAAATGAAATTTGTGATAGAATTATGTATTTACAAATACAAATGGACAAATTGTATGTAATCCAAATTGTACCTAATACTGTATTTTTTGAAAACAATTAATGTTATCAAACTTGGAGTGATTACAAAGTTTTAGATTTCAAATCTATGTCTCGATACCTACCGGGAACTCGAAGGGGTACTGCTGGCGGTGCCATCATTGGTGCTGGAGCGAAGCCGGCTGGTGGGGGTGGTGGTGGTGGAGGCGCATCATACATAGATGGATGTGGAGGATGAGCTGGTGGGGCAGGACCCATTTGTGGATGAGCCACTGGCATCTCTGGTGGGGGGATTGGAAGGCCAGCAGGCTCACCACAAGGTGGGACAGCACAGAAGACGGGAGCTGCAGCCACCAAAGGAGCACCAACGGGGGCTATTCCAGGCACCAATACCGGTTTAGCTTGAGCATAGTATCGGCCGGCAAAAGTTGCTTGTGGTTCAGCGGTGATACCGGCGATTGTCAGAAGTAGTACACTAAAAGAGAATATGAAGATCCATTTTTAATTGAGTATGGTATTTATTTTTGTTAATAATTGAGAAAAGATAAAGTTTCATTGTTTTTTATAAGCCGCTTCTAAAAAGTTTATGTGGCGTATTCAAATACTGATAGCTGAAAAACCTGTACCATGAGCGATTTATTGTTAAGGAGGTTACTACATAAAGAATACTATTATAAGTCTTAACAAGTGCAACAAGAATATAATAATTCTTACCAAACTGCCTTCATAATAAGTTGGTTTGTTTAGTTTTTAGTCGTTCGTTAGTGGTTAGTTCGCAGTTCGAAATGTGGATGTGGTTTCCCAGATGGTTCTGGATGATTTTGGAATACCACCCGCCGCCCTTTATACCGGCTGATTCAGGGCGGGGTTTCTTCTCTGTTTCAAGCGTTTTTCCGGGTTCCCGGTCGGTCTATCGGGGACGGGTCCAGCCAGCTCAGCGCTTCGGATCGCTCACCGGTTGTTGTTGCATATGTTTCACACTTCGAACAAAAGGTTGCGAATCAGTCGCGTTGACGCGCGGCGGCAATGCCGCCAGCGGCGCTCAGAAACATTGGCTCTCCGAGCATTCACCTACAAAAACACAGAATTGCCGTTTTGGCGTGGAAAAAACGTTAAACGACGAAACTACACGGCAAAAAAGTGGGCGCAGGAATTCTGAAGCGACATTATGAGCACAATGTTTTGCTTACTTTACGGATAGGGAGAGCAAAAAAGATAGCTGAACAAAAGAAATGTTTTTGTATGACTGGATTCAGTCAAATGAGCTGTGAATACTTTTAAAAATATTCAACAAGGATTTAATACAAGGACGCAACTATTAGACTATAGGAAGCTTCAGTTAAATTTGAAAGATTTTTCTTTGCTATAACTTAATCGTATATTTGTAGACTTTTATGAGTCATGTGGTTGAGCTCCTAATGCCGAAGATGGGAAATTGCCAAACTTTAAAAAAACTCTTGATAATTTCACCTTTCCATATTCTCGTAAGAGTGAATCTATCCTTTATAACAGTTGACGATTATAGATCTTACCACACTAACATTCCCTTTCTATTGTCTATTATCTGTTGCAAAAATGGTTCAAAAACACTATAGTTAAAAAAACACAACAAATTTTACAAACTTTTAAAAACAACGTTAACCTTTAACATTATTTGACAGCAACTTTTTGGACTTTCCATTTCGGTCCTTTGCGCGAATTATTCTCGTTAAGCAGATTACTGATGTTTGTGTGTTTGCTTTTTAATACAACCACACTCAACAACTTGATTTTTGGCGGGAAGATTCAAATTTCAAAAATATTGAATCAATATTTGCACTTATAAAATATACAATTGTTGTTATTAAATCTGGCGTGGTCTTCTAAGAGCGAATATATTCAGCATCCGGGTAGAGTATGGAACATAAACTCGTTTATTGCAGAGCATAAAAAGAGTTTAGGTTGTTGTAGGTGATATAGTCTCGTACATGAAGACTAATAGAGTGCTATTCCTGGGTAATTTCGCGTTGTTTTAGTTGACAGAAGACTTGTGACACCATCATTTTAATCTTGTAAGGTTTATTTGGCATCTTTGTACATAAATGATAAACGAGCTCAAGAAATAGTCTTAGATTATCCTTTCGTGAATTGTAGTTTTATTTCGCCTTCCGGTAGAGAAATGTTGCATCCAACTTGACCAAATTCGGGCACCTGGAAAATTTTTCATTTAAAGCCACCGGAGTTTCATTTTCACTCTGCTCACAATAGTCAGTACTGGGAATTTCACGTGGTCGTGGCCGACTTTTTGGGAATTTTGCTCGTGCAAGGGGAATTTTAGTGAAAAAAAAACTTCTGATTTAGGTGTGCATTTTGACAAATAGTGTCCAAATTATCAATAGGTAAAGATTATTGCACTCTTCATTATTAATCCCGTACAATAAAAGGTTAAATGCAAAACTGCTCACCCTGACGTTGAAATAGTGTCGGTGGTCCCAAATATAGTCATTTCTATTTTGAATCAAGAATTTGTACTGATCCGAGCATTTAAAGTCTTCGTTTTTCGGGAGTCCGGTACACTCGATGTACTGTGCTCCGGGGTTCATTGATTCGGGGTACCTAAAGATCATAGTTGAAGAGAATTGGAACAGTACAACTATTTATTTAGAAAACTGTAAAACATGTTACTGCAAACATGGTATTTTTTTTCTTTTTTCTTTTATGGGTACCAGGAGCAAAGCTGTATGTTAAAACAATACCAATAGTTTCTGATTCAGAGATTTTGTATTAACATACCAAATTTCGGTTCCGTGATGGTATGCCTTATGGAGTTTTGTTGGATCACAGGGTCTACTGTCTTGTCTGGATAGTCTGCCTCCTAGATCGTCTTTGTCGCAAGCCGGCATGTGAGGTATAATGTCCATGCGGAATATAACTCGGTAACTGAATTTAAGAACGGATATATACACGACGTTAAAGGATTCTTTTGTTGTAATGGGCTTTCCAGTAATTCGAGCACCCGTAGTAGTTTGTATAGTATCATAACACGAGTGTCACATTACCTGTAACTGATTAGGTTATCAAATTTGAAGGCATATTCTGCACTGCCTGTTCTGGGCTGGCCGAAGGTCACTACTTTTATCTGGTTGTTGCGCCGAAGACCTGAAATTACTTTGTTAGCTTTGTATTAACTATTTGAAGATTTCTTGAAGATTCTGGATTTGTGCTTACCCATATTGGCGGTTCTGGCAGCGGCAAGTGAAGCTAATGCAGCACCCAAAGAGTGTCCAGTAAATATCACATTGTAATCCTGGAAATCGATGATGAATACCAAGAAATTAAACACACTTAGATTTCAAGAAATATAATTCAAAAACGCTTTTTTCTATATCAATAGGCAAGCCAGAGTATACTTTGTAAATAAATTCAGATATTCAATTACGCACTTGTGAACTATTCAGTAGTACAAAAGTATAAAAAAATTTCATTAGTTTTTCAACTTTGTTTACGACTTTGAGTGTGGTTACCTGGTACTGAGTGCTATTGAAAACATTTTCAACATCAGGCCACAATAGAAGATGTCCATTCATAAAGTAACTGTTAACCTTAACAAGCAATTTAATCGACATGAATTGAGTTCGAAGAACTCGAGTGTGAATAGACATAGTGCAAATAAACAGCTTATTCAGTAGAATAAATGTTTTAGTACATATCGTAACCATAACATTGACTGATATTAATAGTCCGGTCAAAAATATACCTCGCCCATTCCAAAAAATTCTATTCCAGGCTGAAGTGTTGACCATCCTTCAAGAATGAGTTGCGACTAAATGATATACATTGCTATTTAGTCTGTGTCTTTAATAACCATTCAAATACAATCGTTTTTCTTGTAATTTAATATTTCAAACAAGTTGTCTGCAAGAATTTGCAAAGGATGGATAAATTATTATGTCATTGAGTTTCACTAAATAAAAGCAGATTGTATTCACAATTTCAACAATATCTACTTCCTGTTAATGCTTTCTTGTGCTTACATTGGTCTTTGTTCCTCTAAACACAACAAACAATGTGCGGTACATTTCACTAGCCACTGAAATATGCAAGACATGTTTCAAGTCGTAAACAATTTATCTGTAGTTGTAATATTACATCTTAATTGTCATGATTTGGAAGATCGAAATAAAGTAAAGTTGTTAGTTAACAGGTTTTTAACTAAGACAAGAGTGAAATTCTAATTGAATAGACTTCACTATTTATCGTTTTCACCCACCAATATAACCTTCACAAGGGTTTCCCAGTGGATCACAGTCTTCTTTCATAGATGATAATATAGTGTGTGCATCTGGAATTCCTGGCATCATGCTTCCCAGACTGAGTCTGAAAATATAAACTTCATTTATGGTTGCGAAAACTATACAAAATAGTTCCTAGCATTATGTGCTCGATACAAATATCATATCCTTATTATTATTTCTGGTGTGATATTCAAACTTAGTTTAACATAACATACTATAAGACCTTAACCTACTTTGCACAGTCAACCTTATCCTCTTCATTTCCATAAGCTCCAGCTGAGAGAGCCAGTAGCATTCGGGCCTCAGTTTCATTGTAGAGAGTGGTTCTGAATGGTGTCAAGTCATATTTTTTCTTAAAATCTGCTTAAATAGTTGAAAGCGAATGTTTGATATGAACTTCATTTTGGACACACACTCTCTCTACCATAAACAATCAAATTATTTTTTTTCTCTCAGTAGCCGTGGGATTCCCCAAGCCCAGGCTATTTAATTTCCAACCCGGATTTTTTGTATTACTGACCTTAAAGGGTTCCCAACATTTATGCTGGGAGTTACTCCTGCACCTAAGGGGCTACCGATAATTGCATACTGTGGTATTTCCCATACGCTACCAGGGGTCATCGGAGCATTTGGATCAAAGTTTGGATTATATCCGGGGTCTTGACTTTGCGGAAGCCCAGTATCAACCAGTAAGATGACATATATACATAGAGGCAGAAACATTCTAAAAACTATAACAATTTAGTAAAGTGTACAAATGATTAATAAAGTTAGGAAGTAAAATATAATTGGTCCGAAGTAAACCAAAATGTATGATTGTGCATGTTTGTGTGTATCAATAAAGTTTGATCCGACCGGCTTTGTTGGATTTATTACTCATTGCACACTGTATATAATGACATAATATGACATTTGGAATAGTTTACTCCTACGCCAATTAGTAATTGTACTTATTAATAACTTAACATGACTAAACTAAATATTCGTTCAGATTATTTTTCAAATTCAATAAATTGTGAAATTGAAGAAAATGAAATTTTATAAGGATTGTCTGTTAACGGACAGACAAAACAAACTTGAAAGAAAAGTGACGTTGCTAGAAAGAAATTTGGCAATACAATATCAATAAAAGCACTTTAATTATAGGAGTAAAACTGAATAATAACTAATATATCATAATCTGTTCAAAATTATATGTTATATCCAGTCCATAGGAGTTGTCTGGAGACGTTTCACTTGTCGGTAATAAAACTTTGAAGAAGATAAACGTGTATTTTGTGACTTTGTAGTCCCACCTCCCTTCCGAATAGTTTGTTTGACTTCGTCATTCTCAATGCCACCGAGTTACTTTCCAGTGCAAACAAGAAGTAAAAAGAGTATAGACTAGAGCCCTGCCGATTGAGGTTTTTGTAATCGTTTGATGTTGAATGTATGACTGACTGGGTAGATTGGATAGAAAGTTTAACCGTCATGAAATGGCTGCTAGAGAATGGTATCTGAAATAGAATACATTCAGGTGCTCAGATGCTGTATTGAGAACTGTGAATAAGAAATGACAACGCCCAGACTTATTGCTAGGCTGACTGACAATCAATAATCATTATTTATTTAACAAGTTAGGTACAGCAACCAGTTGATTAACTTGAGCTATTCTCACTGTATTTTCTGGTAGCAGACATTAAAACCACTGCTATTCAGCAGCAAAACCTATTCAACACTATTTTTACAGGGTGGTTTTTTTTTTTGTTTTTTTTTTGTTTTCACTATTCAACACTTTTTGCTCATCAGTATCTGAGAAATATATGCATATATAGTCTGTGAATGGCAGGTAAGTATGCAATGTATGGGTTCTTATTCTGTAAGAACATATATTCATATATAGTCTGATTCGGAACCTAGACTGCATCGCCTTTAGCTACTTGTTGGGCTTTCTTGTAGCTCCGATTCGGATCATTTTCAAATTTTGAAAGAAAAGTTTAGCAGCTCCCCAAATGGTACTGTATATATTTCTGCATTTTCCGTGGCTGACTTCAATTTGATACGTTTTCTGTGTTTTATGATCTGCGTGGGTCTGTACCCCAAACAACACTTTTGTTTCCTCCTTTCAAATACAGATACCAAATAATTTATTCAAATTTTGGCAGGCATGTTTATGTTACAACTGGCGCGACAAAAACCAATATTTTACTATATAAGCCGGGTAACATAGCAACATGACAAGTACTGGCTCTTCCTAAAAAAAAGTAAGCAACTTTTCATAACTTTAACAAAATATGTTTACAAAACTGCAAGTTTCATGAAAAATTTCAATATTTGAATATATGTTTATTGAGATTTCAAAGTTTTTAATACTGCCATCGATGAGTTGTTAATTTACATAGAAGGCCGGTATAAACATACTACCATAGTTTACCAGCCCATAAAACTTTTTTCGTTTTTCAGATGCTACCTGATTTAAAACTGTTAGCGTTCTCTTGTTTCTTCGTAATAGTTAGATGCGATTATAATGAAATCCTTGCCAAGAAGTTATTGTATCTTTCATCGGCAGCATACAGTAATTCAACTAATCAAGGAATATGCGTGGGGTAAGTTATATTATTAAAATATAATATAAAAATAAATTATCAAAAATCATATGCCTACTTAAAATATAAGAAACCAAAAGTTTCAGCTCCATTTTCAACTCAAACGGTTCCAATTACCGGATATTGGACTCATTCGAAGAAGTTTGCGATGATGCTGGCAGTTTGTGTTCTGGATATATTGGTAAGTAGCTCATCTTGAAAAGATAAACTGATCTTGTTAACTTTTAGTAGAGGCTTCTGTTGAAAAGAATCTGTACTACGTATTCTCTGGCAGTCATGGAAGGGTCAGTCTATTTTACATTCTACAACATTAAATGCTTTAAATCATTCTTTTACTGTATACTTTTTTCGTTCATTATTTGATGTTATCCTAAGGATTGTTTATATTTCACAAACAACTAAGATTGTAAATTTAGACGCAGCTTCCAATGATTGGTTTTGCCAATCTCAAGCCGGATAAGGATTTCCTCGGAATGGGACAGGTATGTGAGAGAAAAACTCTAACTCTAGATAAAAGAGTAAAGTGAGAAGTTAAACATAAAAATAAATTGTATTTGATACAAATTGCAAATTAAGGTAATGAGCTACTTTGTGACAGCTCACAACATTTTATGGAATCGAATCAAACCGACGCTTGTTGATCCGAAATATAAGGTAAACTAAACGTTTCATTTCTTTAGGTACATTTTGTAATTGTATCAGCTGTAAAATATAATAAGGAAATCACATCAAAGAATAAATGATTTTGTTACAGTCCTACAAGGCTATTTTCACCGGCCACTCGCTTGGAGGAGCATTAGCCTCTCTAGCAGCTGCGCAATGCGGAATAATTGGTAGGCGGTTATCTTAACTGCTACGTGTCACAACTTTTGAAGTGATATATCTTGCTATATATGTATATATCATAAATACACTTTAGCAAATAATTGTAAATAATAAAATTCAATTTGACAATTTGTTAGTATTATTAGCAGAAAACAGATGTTTAGGGTTCTGCCCTCCTGACTACGTCGAACTTTACACATTTGGAGAACCAAGAACGGGCACAGTGAAGTTTGCAAAGGCACTCGATACTCTAATCGGAGAAAAGTAAGCAATTGATAAGTTGATTTTGGAAAACGTGAGAATATTCTACAAGAAAATAACTTATGTTTTGGTCAATTTAATTTGTTTAGGGAGACTCTTTATAGATTAGTGACAATTTCAACTAATTCTAATTTCAGTTTTCGTATTGTTCATCGCAACGATATTATTCCTACACTTCCACCTTGTGCAAAAACTGGCGGTCTTCTTTCGCTATTCTTCGATACTTGTTGTTCGGATATTATACCTACAAATCCCTATCATCATGGAACCGAGATATGGTATATATTGTGCAAGTCCTGAACTACACAAAGGCTTTGGAAATTTCACTAACGCAAGCGTATTTTCAAAGTTTTTGCCATTTCGCCTTGTCACACGTAAACACAATCTAGTTAAAGAAAAACAGGCTATTGTTCGCTACTTGTTTCAATCAAACATTTGTATGCTAACAATAAAAATTTATTATTGAATATTTATAAATTTTAGGTACAATAACAATATGATGTGGAATGCTCCATATGTTACATGTACAGAGTCCAATGCAGTTCAGAATTGTCCTTTCCAAATGCAGTATACAAATGTGTTTTTCCCTGATTTTGATGCCCCAATTGAAGACCATAAACATTATTTTGACATTGTGGTAAGGGAAACGTGCTTTAATTCCTATTGTAATTTTATAACGATCTTTGGGATATATCAGCTTAAAGCACTTCAAGTATTGGATTAAGTTTCCCACTATTACTGATTTAGGGATAAACTTGCTTTAAATCATTTTCAGCAGAGAAAATTAGTTACCAAGCAGCGGATTGTTGTTCAAAATGATTGTACACAAAAATTTCCTAACAAAATTAATTATAGAATAGAAACACTTGTATTCTTTACATCCTTTCTTTAGGTTACGGAATATGGAAAGACTGGTTGCACAGACAAATCCAAGATGTTTTATTGATATATTCTCCTGTATATAGGGAGAAGTTAACAGTATCACACAAGGGTCTATTGTATGCATATATTGTACCTCATTTATGTTAAATATTTATTGTTAACAATAAAGTTCTGTAAGAAACTGTTCATTCAAGTTTTAAGAACAGGTTCATTGAATGGATGAACAGTTTTATAACAAACACTTACTACTTATACATTTAGTCTAGGTTTTGAAACAGAATATATGTAATATCATTACAATTCTACAAAAAGTGTTTATAAATATCAAAAATTAGAAAGGAAAAGAATAAGGCAATGAAAGAGGAATAACGGAATAGAAAATTGACAGTTTAAAAATTAACATTTTTACTAAGCAATAGCGAATTCGCTGAATACGGAACGCTGCTTCAATTTGACTTTGTTCAACTATCGATTGGGAAAGAAATCTCTCTGTCAAAAACTAATAAGATATTTAAAAGTAAAGATAAGAAAACGAACCGAGTCGCTTTGCTCAAACCGCATGATATATTCGCTGCACAAGCGCGTTTATGAAAAATGATTATAGTAATTATAGTAATACACAATAACAGAAAGTGGAATCTACGTTTTCTATCAAAGTGATCACAATATGACTTCAGTCCGATTAAGAAGTATTAAAGAGAACTTTATAGGATAGAATGTTATGAATCCGGCTAGGAATCTTATTTGGCAAGAGAATGAAAATTCCTTCAGTCACATGTCATTTTACTGCATGCCGCCAGGCCAACCTAAAAATAGGATATCGGTCTAGTACTAATCCACCGTTTTCTTCAACTATCTTATCATGTTACAATAAATTCTTCCCGTCACTACAGGTCGATTATAACAAGACGGTCGTAAGTTTTAACTGAGTTCCTGTGATCCACAACATGCGTGGGTCTATACATCAAATACATGTTGCAAAAGCTAATTTATTCATAAGGCTTGTTTTGATACATTTGGTGTGCCACAAATCAGATTTCTCTATAAAAGAGCAGAAACTGTTGTTTTCCATACATTATATGCCCTGGAAAGTGAACCACCCAGAATACTTATTCAGTGTAAGTAGCGGGTACGAACCGTTCTAAGTGTTTAGGATGTTTAGGATTAGTAATAACTCGTCCAAACATTTCCTAATAAAATGAGATATCTGTTATAGGTCTGTATAGAATATAAATTTATAATTTAGATGTATTTCGAATCGAAACTGATAACATGGTTATGTTTGGTTCTATTGGTTAACTGTTATTACAATGAGAATCTTGCCAAGAAACTGATGTACCTATCTGCAGCCGCATACAGTAATTTAAACAATCAAAAGCTATGTTTGGGGTCGGTTACAAACTTAATTGAGTGAGCTCTTTTATATTATTTCAGATCCATTTTTAACTCTACCAGTTCAACAAATTCGAGCTATCGTGTACTAAACTCTTTTGAAGAGATTTGCGATGATGCTGGGAATACGTGCTCAGGGTTTACAGGTTTGTCTTTTCAGATGTGCAATACTGTTTAATAAAACAAACCCACCAACTTAATGGATGCATCCAGTTTACTGATTGGTTGAACTTAAATAACGGTTTTCATATTCTCACTTATTTCAGTTGAAGCCTCCGAGGAAAATAATATTTACTTTGTGTTTTCTGGTACTCATTCAACGGTAAGTTACACACAAATGGCTATTTGTGAAAGTTCTTAAACTCTAAATATTCTATAACATATGGAAGTTACATTAAACAATTTTATATTTTAATTTCTATCTAACTTTGAACATTTATACAAACAATAAAAACAAGAGGACTCTTTAGACTCAAATTATATTGCAAACTTATTCATCTCTGAGAGCCAACAAGGATTTCTATGGCATAGGACAGGTACGTAACAAAATAACATTTACAAAAACACAATTTCAATTTAGGTAATGGACTACTTTAAGAATGCTCACGACGTATTATGGAAACATATCAAGTCCACTCTGGTGGATCCCAAATTCAAGGTATCCAAAATATAAACTTTATAATTATATTTGCTTGATCATGTTGCAAACATCGTACCATATAATGGGAATATATACTTTTTTAACTATGGACTGCAATAGGGCTTATAACTCTAGAAATTCTTGCGCTTAGAAAGAAGATTTAGTCTTACCCTACTTATGTTTAGAATTACACATTAATATTTACTGGCCACTCACTCGGTGGATCTCTTGCCACGTTAGCTGCTGCACACTGTGCTCTAATTGGTTAGTTTTATTAGTTAGTTAAAACTAACTTATTATATATATAATATGCATTGTTAGATGTAATATATGACATTAAGGTTACTGTAGTACAGCCAATGTTAACTTGTATACATTCGGAGAACCAAGAACTGGCAGTGTGAAATTTTCAAAATCTTTGGATATACTTATTGGGGAAAAGTGAGTGATTGATAATATTGTGTATCATACATAATCTTTATAGGCTTTCAGCAAACAGTTTCAAATCTAAAAAACACTCTCAACTAAAAATTTGAAGTGTTTTGCAGTTTATGATATATTATTTACAAAATTTGATTAAAGGAATCACCGACTCAGAAACCCGAAATTAATTCTCATCAGATCCCACGTAGACCATTTCGATGCAATTTTTCTATTTTTAAGCCGACTACTCTTTTAGTTTTCGTGTTGTGCATCGGTATGATATAGTTCCCGAAGTTCCAGCTTGTCGTAAAACAGGCGGACTATTGTCCCTTTTCTTCAATACTCCTTGCTCGGATAAGATACCAACAAACCATTACCATCATGGAACAGAGATATGGTAAGTGTTTTTGTAAATAAAGAATATGTTAGAATATTAATCTTAAATAGATCTTAACTGAAGTCAAGCTAAACATAGCCAAATGTTTGTTCTAGGTACAATGATCAAATGATAGATGAACCTTATGTTACATGTTCTGAGACTACTTCTATACACGATTGTCCTTTCTCAATGCAGTATATTAATGTATTTCTGCTTAATGGGGCTGCAAATATTGAGAAACACAAACATTATTTTGATGTAGTGGTAGGCATGAGATAGAACAGCTTTATTCTTTAAACTGGTGTCATATATGATACCAGTTTCTTACCTGCTATTACTATTCTTAAGACTTTTCAAGGTTAACAATAAAACTGAAGGGGAGGTTTTAAAGAAAAAAGTTTGCATTTTTTGAAAAACATTAGAAGCTTTTTTGCCTTACAACATACCTCAAGCCTTAAATTTTCCGGAACGCCCTGCTCTTAAAAGATCACCCAGTTTGCTACAATAGTTTGGCTTTTATTTCAGGTAACCAACTATGGAGAGACTGGTTGCACCGACAAGTCAAAGACTTTCTATTAATATATTTTCCAAATAGGAGAAGAAGATATCTTTGCAACCAGCGATTGATTGCATTTGTTTTTGTTGTATATATGTATAAATGAATTATTCTACAGTAATACAAGAGTTACTTTAGCAACAATATCCCCCACAATGCATGTTAACGCATTCTGCAGGGTGCAGATAACAAAAACAAAGTTCTGAACTGCAAATCATCTACTTAAACCTCCTAAATATATTTGGTGAACAGGCATTAATAACGAGAAAAATTTAAAACAAGCTAGAAATTTTATTTAACTGTAATTTTTATATGACACCCAAGATGTGTTATTTGTTCATAGCCTCAAATTGCCGATTGGTTTTGAAATGACAGGCTACATTTGTATTTTACAGAGTATTTATGTGTTAAACTGTTTTATAATTATATAATCTTCTTTGTGATATAAGACTAATAATTAAATGAAATCGCATCTTTTCAAATATGATGGTTCAATTTCAAGTTACAAGATCTCGGATAAAAAGTAGCGTATTTATAAATCTTTGTCCATGAAGAATATCCATTTGGCACAAACTACATAAAGATGGTTCAATAAGTCGTTGAATACTTTACTTATTTGTTTAGCAAAATTATTTTTAATATAATTGGAAGAAGTACCGAATTTAAAATATATAAAGATTGCAGATATGTTCAATTTAAAGAATGAATGGTGTTTGACAACTGTTACTAACTATAAGCATTCCGAACCAAAGTTGAAAATAAAAAATGAAGGAAAACGTGAAGAGGAATGCTTCAGTAGCTATAGAATTGACTTAACCGCTGCTCTAGTGGTTAGAGCAGCGGTCTCTGAATCCGAGAGGATCTGAGGCTGTGGGTTCGACTCCCCGTAGCTGCAGAAGGC
>JAQGAV010002504.1:0-15476 GCA_034691345.1 Phasmarhabditis papillosa
ATAATTTTTTTTCCGAACCTCTAATCACTTGCCATTTTGCACTTGAACAATTAAAAAGTAGGAATGGTTCACTATGTATCTTCCACGAACGGCGACACAGTCGCCGTAGGCGTCTGGTTTAGTTTAACTTTTAAGTTCTTTCCGTTCAGTTCAGTTTAGGCTTCGTTTAAGATATGTTGTAATTTATTTCTAATGAAATTTTCAGTTATTACAACATATGTTTTTTATTTTTCAGTTATACCACTTTTTCTTGCTAAGTTCAAAATGGATTCTCGTGATTCTGAACCAGATGTAGATTTGAAAGATGCTCACCCAGGTAGCATGAAATATTATTTGCAAAACTGTCGTTATTATTTGTAGATCTGTCCAATGATGGTCAACTTGAAGAAGACGAGGATGTTGCGATGCAAGATGGCCAGAGTGAGTTTATTTAGTAAATCCAAGATCTGTTCGAAAAGGAGCAGCTATGTAGGAGACGACTGCATATTATTTTTCAAAGTAGATAACAAGCAAGTAAACACAATTGATTTAGATGATGCCGAGGGTGGTCGAACCATGAAACAGAGAAAACAGTCCTTTGGTAAGTTGCCGAGATAACATTTTGCTGTCATAGCTGAAGTTTAGTAAGGCTTTAGTCATATAGATTGGGAATGTGGGTTTTTATTGAACAGGATATCGATTGCACTCTGATTTCGAATAAATGCGATCTAGACACTGAGATAACTTTGCTTCTGCTGGGATCAAATTCATTTTACCGATTCCACTTTTCTAGGCACTGCTTTCCCTTGCAAGTTCTGTTCCCATTCCTACAGAGCGTTGGGTTCTTTGAGCGTCCACATGCGAACCATTCATCCACATGAGCTAAATCGTAAGTTTAGCAATATACAAACTAGGTAACCTAGACGATATAAGTGGCAGTGCTTTAATTTTCAACTTATCGTACAAGCTCATTCACTTCCCATGTCAGTGCTGATATGGCTTTACAAAGGGGAGCATCCTTTAAAACGTTTCTTGTTGCGGAACATTACATGTACTTTTCAGAAATGAACAAGTTTCCGTGTAGATACGATGGCTGTGAAAAAGTTCTACCTACCGACATGGGAAGAAAACTACACGAACGTATTCACAAGGGAAAAGAAATGACTGTCAAAAAAGGTTACTTTGTTGGGAGATACGGCGGTCTCCAAATAGTGAACATTTGAAAAAAATGCTTTAGATCCAGCTGCGCATTCTTTGACTGGTAGAAATGGAAGAACTATTCGCCCTCCTAAAAGATACTCCGAAGAAAGATTGCTGGAAAACACTAGCTTGAAAGTTGTTGTAAAGTCGTCAGAGGTATGTGCTACTATTCTTGATTAGGGTAATATTTGTATCATAACATATGCGTAATAGGCATTGCCTTTAGATCCAAATTTCACAAAAAACCATACTTACTTTCGAATAGTTATATTTTAAGCTTTTGAGTATTTCAATTATTCTTTAATCAGAAATTAATGTAGTATTGATTGAACTATTTTAGTTGTCCACCTCTTCGGATTCCAAGATCAAATGCATGATTTGTAATGAGTTATTCAAGGTACATTTGTTCCAGCGCTACAAATTGAGATAGTGTATTTTAGAGCCAGTATCATTTGGATCTTCATAATGAGAGGGACCACAAGCAGCCGGAAGAACGTAACTTGTGTGGAGTATGCGGCCAACTGTTCCGGGATAAGGCTGCAAGAAGCCTGCACGAAAAACAATGTAAGTATTGTCACTGACACACGAATGCAAACGCAAAGCGACCGTTTCGCGTGGGAACTAGGAGACGAAAATTGAAGTTCAAATTAATGGTTTGAATGAATGAGTATATAGATTGGCCCATACGAAACAATAAATTAATGAAGGAATGAATTTATTTTGCTTAACTCGGGAATGACCCCGAATTTTTTGCTGATGGTGCCATGGAAAACAGAGATTAGTGTAAAGTTTGCTAGTACTAGATGTTAAATCTAGACATATATATTTGGTTGTTGAAATAATATATTCAGGTCATGAAGGCCTAAAAGCTACCAGTGATGCTCCTAAAAATGATGATGTCACTTGCTTGACCGACTCTAATGTATGTTATGAATTTCACTTCACAATGCACCACAAAATAATTTGTACCGGATCAAATGGTCGAGACTGAGGAAATGGCTTGGTCACTCCTTTTCTCGTTTGAAAAGCCTCACGTCGAAAATGGAGACTTAACAGCAGTTTATCAGTAGACAACTGATACCCAATCACGCATAAAAGTGATACAATCTAAAAATACTTTTAGGGCAAATTTTCAACTCCTCCTAGTCGCTTTGGCAATCCAGAATCCCAAGTGAACAAGCCAAATGGTCCATCGGGAATCTCTGTAAGTGCCCTGTATTCATGTGGTTTAGCTTCTAATTAAGGCACCCCATCCATCGCCAGTGTCGAATGCTTCTCTTGATTTGTTTACAACTGATCATCAACTTTCTGCTGTGGATATCACTGAAAAGCTTGTAGGTATTTTTGTAGAATGCCTCAGTCTATTAATTATTTTTTAGGCTGATACCAGAACTGTTGAGAAAAGTTCGTTGCCGCTTTCAGCTGCAATATTCTTCAAGTCTCAAGATGATGCTACTAGTATGATGCTCATTTGGAGTAAAGTGAGTTTTTAACTGTAGAAGTACCAAAAGTCGATTTTTAGACACTTGACGATGATCTGCTTTCTGCCGCTTCGCACAATAAGAGAAACACTATTCTCTGTATCCAAGATATGGACTTCTATGATATGTCTAACCTTCAGAAGACTAAACTCGCGGATGGCCAAAGAGTGAGTTTAAGTCTATACGGTTGCTTCTACGTTCTTCACTTTTCTGACAGGCATGATCACTAAGCTAGATCAGTTGATATTATCAATTCAATTTTGCCGTATGAAAACACTCCTACTATTTATTTTCTTGAACATCTGGTATTTCAGATGAATTTTATTATTCTCGAGCCATCTGGTGAATATTCCTCTTGGACTGTTATGACTTTTGGTCATCCAATTGCGCCTTTGGGACTGAAAAACACCAGTTTCAAAACTTTGCTTGATGTTGAAAAAATCATCGTCGAACACGCCGGATACCAAGGAATGGATCTTGTCAATGTATTGAGATACACTGAAGATGGTAAGTTTTGTAAGCTAACATTTTCGAAATTACTGAACAAGTTGTTATTCAATTCCATTTTGTAAACTACAAATTACCTCACGCATTTTAAACATTAACATATATATCTGATGTAACTTTGTAATAAATATCAATCCTTCAGGTTTCCACAACAACATCTCTCAGAAACTCTCTAAGAAGATTCTCCTTTTCAACTGCACCGAATAGCTGTCATTGTTGAAATTTTGTTAGGTTACATATTTTGTTGTTTTGTTAAATAAATTGTTCTTATTTAATTTCTATCGATATTTTGTAAGTGATGAACATATAGTCTGCAGATGGATAGCTTACAACAGTTAGCGGTTGAGCTACGAAGATTGTGGCAACTCTTTGCAGAGGTGCTGAAATACCTAGGGATAGTTGACTTCAAAATTAACATCATGTTCAACTGATTTTTTCCGCGAACCATATTCGTCGTTGGTGCAAATTAAAGTTTTACTTCTAGAAAAGAAAACTGGAAATTTGAAAAAAGACAATAGAATAGGGATTTTCGCTACTGCAATGGGGTTCATCCGCTATAGAAAAGATAAAAAACAAACGCTCCTAACAAATCATGAACAATATTCTATTCGCATTTACAATTGAAAAACAATAGTATATGATTTTGTTTGCTTGTCATTCTGAAACCCAGGCTGGGACGGCCGGATAACCAATTCTGGGTAAAGGTACGGTTCGCTAGGTTATAATAGACGAACCGCACCTCAAACGTAATATATTTACAATTAGATTATAAAATTGTACATAATTTAATACTTATAGCTTTTAAAAAATGAAAGTAATATTTTATATAGTATATTTGTAGCTTTATATAAGATATAAGCAAGTTCATCGTGTTCGCCGTTATGTTGAACACCTATATCCCATTTTTCCTGGAATTTCCTCTACTACAATATGACTCCAAATATACTTTGAAAAAGAAAATTTAAATTATTTAACCACTTTGTATTAACAACAAGTAGCTACCTTTTTCTAGAAGTTTTTTAAAACTAACTTCGCTGCGGATTGCCTAGCTATTGAACCGCACTCTTTATAATTGTTGTATAGTCGGCGGACCAATCGCTTGCAGCTATAGTCTATAACAAACAAAAGACCGCAGAGCGCTGTGGTATACGTAACTCTGAACACGCGGTGGTATGGTGAAGCTATAATTGAACTTCAATTTTTCGAGATTTTATTTTTATTATTATTTTTTTGGAAACTTGGAGGGGAGGGTATGATATAGCCAACCAACACTCATGTGCACCTTTATTCCAACTGAAAAGTGTTAAAAAACGCAGATTAATTATTTTGACTTGATTCCAACAGGTTTATGGCCGGCCAGGACCATAGAAACTGTGGCCGGCCATCCGCCAGCCTGGCTTGAACTCGTAACTCTGAACACACGGTGGTATGGTGAAGCTATAATTGAACTAGCAAGAATTAACGTATATAATCATAAGGTAACAAGCGGTAAAGAACACCTTGATGACTTTAAGATAATCAAATTTTCTCACAGCTATTATTATATAGATTAATTATTGATACAGATTCCATCGCCACCCAAACAAGTCTCTATTTTTAGGTTTGCTGAGTACTAAAGAGAGCGCATTTCTATTTGTCTCGTTCAGAGTTGGGAATTTGACTGAACCACCGGCCGAGATTCCAATATTTCAGACCAGGCCGGCCCGTTCCCGGACCTAGGTTTAATATATATCAGCATAGACACTATTCTAGACTACTTGTCCAGTTAATTAATACTAATAACAATTCACTGAGTTTCCAAGAAGAATGAAAAAACAACATAAACTACCTTTTTATGTAAGATACATGGAGTAGTGAGAAAAGTTCGTCTTTAGTTCATCAAGTTTTATTAAGTGTACATTCGTTATTGTTTAAATAAAATAAATAACACCAAAACATTTATTCTCCATAACAACAAAACATTTATTCTCTATAACAACAAAACAATAAACTCGTAGTCTGTCTTCCAGTATATAAAGTAGACCCGCATCTACCACTCATGATCATCCTTCTTAGAAGACTGAGCCAAACCACCAAAAGACTGAGTTTCGACCGCATTTTCTAAAAAATAAATATAATCAACTATTTCTATACAAATTCCTCCAACTGATATGGTATTCAATGAAATGTTTACGAAAAGTTTGCTTTAACAAAATCGAGATCATGTAGAAATCTATTTCTCCAAAATAGTTTTGCTTACTGCATAAATACCTTCGTTGTCGGAATCTTCTCCGAATCCAGGCTTGCCAAAATCAGTGATATGTTCGCTTTTCTGTATTGGACGTTCTTCATCTTTAGCCAAACCAGCATCGATTTTCTCCTCGAGCACGTCCTTCTTAGGACTTTTGTTGAAACCAGTCGAGTTCCAGTTCTGATGGCCTAGAAATAAGAAGTGAATTTTTAGAAATTCACTTTATTGCTCTACAATCCTATTAAAATACATCTTAATTTAATGTTTTATTAAAACAAACCTTGACGATGACCATATCCCTTGTTTTGATAAGGCGACTTTGGTCTTTGCAAGGAACCTACAAAAGTAATTATTATAATTATATGTTAATATATATATTACCAGTATTATAGGAATTTCTACTGTTCTGGTTTCTGTTTCCATCAGAATTATAACCACTTCTATCGTTGTTTCTAGACTGGCTCATGTCACTATTCTTGTTATAATAGGACGAACTGTTTCCTAGAAAATAAATAAGATATAATATTTATAAACTATTCATTCAAACAATAATGACCCTGGGTAAGCTATCTATTATAAATAATAAATGTTTACAAGAAGTTAATTTTACTCATCAATAATAATTTAGAATATAAGTTACCAGCACGGTTCTGTTGGTTGTAACTATGGCTCTCTCTATTGTTAGAATAGCCCTGTCTTCCATCCGAACGATTATCAAAGCTTCTTCTGCCAACATTACAGTCTTGGTAGTTTGATCCTATAATAATAGTTTACTTAGTTTTCTCAATAGGCTCACAATAGAGTTGGTTTAAAATGAGATAACAATTATTCTATGAAAACATTGTTAGTTGGTTTACCTTGACCATCTCTCTGGTTATAGTTGTTGTCATGTCTATTATAACTTTGTGAATTCTCAGCACGATCATCACTATTGTAACGTGCACGATTACGGTCTTGATAATTGGAATCTGAAATTACATAAATATATAATAAAGTTAATAAATAAATGAACATTTAAAATGAAATATAATATCTACCTGAGTAACCTTTCTGATTATAGCCGTAAGAACCATGATAGCCACCAATATTACCGTCCTTATTGTCACAACCTATAAATATAAACATTTTAAAACTTTAAAAGACTTTTTCATTAACGGTCTGCTTTTTCACCATAAGTCTGTGAAATATCGCTATTTGAAAGTAAACTCAGAATGAACTGTATATAATATTAGACAATTTCAGGTAATCTAAATAGAACTTACTGGATCTGTTATATTGATTATTATTGTAGGTTCCCTTCTGTGTGCTGTAACCACGCTGATCATCAGTATTCCCGCTATTGTTTCTATTTTGATTGAAATCTACAACAACGAAACTTCAACTAACAACACTACTGCGAAATAAGTTTACGAAAACTTTCACACTCAGTCTTTTAAGAAAACTGTAGAACAAATGTTGTAACTAGTTGCTCAAAGAAGAAAAAGATAAAAATTGTTACCTGGACGGTTAGTGTGGTTGTAATTACGGTTATATCCTTGGTTGTTATAACCTTGCTGAGTCTGGGGACGATTCTCACTAGGATAACGCTCACGCTGTGGATAATCGTTGTCTGGAACATGCATTTATAATATAAAAATAGTTTCTAAATATTATTAGTTAAAAAATATTAGAAAAAGCAAAATTTAAAAAAGAATCTAAAACTTACGAGAACGATCCTCTTGAACAGATCCTCTTATATCAATTCTACTATCAAAATTAGGACGCGTCTCGGAACAATCGTCATTTTCATAATGTCCAATACCATCACGATAAGAGTCTAGAACATATTATTGCTTTATAATTAGGTTATTTGTAAGACCTACCTGGACGGTTTCTCTGAAAGCTGCGGTTATCGCCAGAGGTTTGACGCCCAGGATACTCGGAGCCTAGATAAGTACAAATAGTTATAAATTAGTTAGTTTAAAAGACATTAATGCTATTAACAAGATAACTATTAACAATTAAGCCTATCTTACCTTTGAAGTTATCGTTGCGGTGGTCTGGTCCGGTGTTCCTATTTCGATATTCATCACGGTTCTTATCACGATAATCACGGTTACCAGTGTTATAAGGTTGATTTGGAGGATATGGATAGTCTAAATGAATAACTAAATTAAACCTCATATCTTCATACTAACCACTATTCTGGCAGATTGGCCGATCCTGTTGAATAGAGGTATCGGATTCTCGTCTGCTGGACTTTTCAATTCGACATGAAATACAGTCGTTGCAAAGAAATGGTACAGCATAATTCAAACCAAATATAAGGGGGGGGGGGGCAGTCATTTTACCCCAGAAAGCCTATTTTTGCCTATTTTCCTTTTGCCAATAAAAAAACGACTGCTCTAGTACTAATTCTGGAATAATGAACAAATTTAGACAAATAAATTTAAGATATTTAAAGGATTTCAAAGGCTAACCTGCTTTCAACTCGTCTTCCTTTTCTTTGAATACATTTTCCTGCCATTTCTTCAGTTGATTCAGCTCATCCTCGATATCGTGGGTATATGCTAAAAGCACCCATTAACAATATATACTTAAAACAAATTAATCTGAAAACCACATTAAACAAAACCTAATATAGATTTTAACCGCGCCCCAAGATTCGGCAGCCCCTGTGAATATCCTAAATAGTACAATCCTACCTTCAGCACGTAGTACTTTCTCCTCGGCTCTTTTTACTTTCTCATCCAATTCCTTGAGTTGATATCTTAGAAATTCGATTTGCATGGTATCGGGCTTATGAAGGCTTATAATGCTTGTATAAAGATTCAGCTTCATCAGTCCTGCATCCACTGCCTTTTGCATTTCCGCTATCTCTTCGGTCTGATTGACAACTGAAGCCAAACATTTAGTTTAGTTATCAAAGTTATTCATGAATGTAGGATCTACCAGAAGGACCGTTAAATATATTTTCATTGTTTCGTTCAAAGGAAGTTACGAAAACATTCCAAGATGGTTTATTTGTGAAAAAAATGCATCATCGAATGGTACAAAAGTGGGTTTCTAGAAGTGATAAACAATCCCGAAATGTTCCAGACTAGCCGTCTAAAGTATAAATGATAATACCTAAACGTTTCTGTTTTGCGAGTTCCGCCTTCAATTCAACACACTGGTCGCATTTCTCAGCATCCGCACCATGGTCAAGTTCACACTTTTCCGTTTCTATAAGTCAAAGGTTAGATAATTTTCATAACCGATTTTTTGTAAGTATTTTTGTTACAATTAAGTTTAATCCGAGCTATGCATTTAATATTCGTAAGAATATTGGAAAAATTGTTTTGATGTCATCTTCCAACAAACTTTCAATCTTGCAAAAATAACCACCTTCGCTGAAAAGGTGTTTTCCAAACAATATAAATTAGAGTATTAACAAAATAACTAATAATTTCAAACTATAAATAATAATCTAAAATTAGAAAATCAAAGCATACCTTGAGTAGTGGATGTGGTGCTGTCCGGTGAGTTATTGGGAGTAGCCGGCTCCGTGGGCTCGATCTTCTCTTTCTCAATATCTTCCATAATGATTTATGAATATTCCCCTAAAATATAATACATAATATGGGTAAAGTGAATGTTGAACAAGGTCATAATGTGAAAAATTTTAAAAGACAACTAGACATAATCGAAAGTAAGAATCGGCCAGGCGCATAAATACAACAATTTCACTAAATTAAAGTTTACTAGAAGCATTATAAACAATTTGAATCTGTTTTTGTTCGAACTGGGCCGTTTGAACTGGGCCTTTACAATAACACGGCTTCTTTATTTCTGAATTTGAGTATAACCCAAATAGCGTGGAAAAAAGTGGATGAATGAGAAAATTGTTTAAAAAACTATTATTAATAGATATTTAATTACTAAGGCGCAGTGCCAAAATCTGCGAGAGTGCTTTATTGTGCCGAAAATGTGCCAAAAATACAGTAAACATGAAGAATTCCTAAGAAAATGCAATGAAAATCAAAGGATAATATTATAAGTTAGGGTGAAAATAATTAATTGGGTTTCACGGCTAACCGCGCCCTATGGAAATGGGACAGAGCAAATTCAATTGGTGAAATCTTGATATAAATCATACCCTGGCCTATTTTCTGAGGCAATTCATGTTAATTTCTATATCATTGGAAAGGCAATAGTTCAATCTGTGCAACTGAGTTTTTTCGAATGATTCGGTTGAAGCTTTCCAGAGAAAAATGAACTTTTATTTTAAAATGAGGGCTCGGTCCTTTAATCCCACTGTCTTCGTTGTCGAGTCGTGGTTTGTAAAGTATCTCAAAATACTGATATATATTTTCCAATGCAGATCCACACATTTATTTTTCTGGTATTGATTTATTGCTATTACTGCCCCTCTGAGAGAAAAATGCGAAAAAAAAAAGATTTTGAAGTGTCTCAAAACTAGTGGCACATTACTTGCACTAAACCGGAACGTTCAAGAGACGTATACGACGTGTAAATACGTGTAAAGCGTATATCTGAAATAGTTGCCATCCGTGAAGTTCATTTGTTCCTATTTTTGCTTATTTTTTCTTTATTTCAATAATACTATAATTATTGAGAAGTTATCATAATAAATATGTTGCATTTCAAGCTGCTATTTTTGAGTGACTAGTGTATTGCGTATACGCTTCTATAGAATAGTAGTACTACAAGCGACCGGTCGCGACCGGTCGGCAAAAGTTCCAACCCGGTCAGAGTCGGGTCGGGTCGCCACCAGTCGCGACCGGTCGCGACTGGGGTGTCGCGACCGGTCGGAGTTTTTTTACATCGATTAATTTTTGGTAATTTTTGGTGGTTTTTGCTATGGTAAATTATTCTTGTTGCTCTTCCAGCCTACGCTATCCGTTATTAATAAATATTAGGAACATATAAAAGTAAAGAAACCCATAAAATTTATTTTCTATTATTTTTAACACTTATTTTATAGATAAAAATGAATAAAAACAATGAAATATAACAAGCATAATTGAAATATTCAAAAATAAGCACTAAAAATAATCAAAAATGATCAGCGATATAATGAAAAATGTGGCTCCGTCTAAACTCCGACCGGTCGCGACCGGTCGGTGTCGGTCGGTGTCGGTCGGTCATTTTTGAAAACCGGTCGGATTTTAGCCACCCTTCAGTAGTAGTATTGTTTTCCCTTCTGGATTTTCCTATGTACGTACAGCTTTAGTGAAACTGAAACTGAACTTGATCAACTAGAATATGATCCGGGGCTTGAACCACATCATTCGAAAAACCTCAGTCGCACAGATTGAGCTATGGCCTTTCCAATGATATTTAAATAAACATAATTTCCATAGCTCGGATCCGTGACCGTCGATTATAACTTGCAAACGTTCTGGGTGATTTTGCTGACATCTGGCTTTACATTTGAATGTTCTCTTACGTCTTCTTAAAGCTAGATTGTTCATTATTTCCTATTTCAGATCACATCACATGTCGTACCTCGTCTACAACTCATCAGAAGAAGGCAACGCTCAGTATAATCTCTACAGGTTGGGTTTTCTCCTTTTTATTCCATTATCACTTATTTTAGTGAACTGCCCTTTGAAAAGATACAGAGGTTGGTTCGCTATCTGTATGATCATGAAGATCTGAAGGATGTTGAGTATCGCCGCTATGTGATTGATGCAGTGGAAATGTTGGTATTTCCCATGTCGCTCCCTTAATGTTTCGGATTTAGCACCTTCCTTCGTTTCGTTCTCCTCGGTCCCTTTCAACCAGGAGCAGACGTTTTCCATAAAGTGTTTCCGGTTAGGTGTCCCTTAAGACAGACTTTACGCAAATAAATGTTATAGAAGCAATTTCTGGAGAAATACGTGCCAGAGTCCAGAGTTGCCGGTGGAACGTTCATTTGCAGGTAATTTGTTTCACTGTTTCAGATGAGATAACTTACTTTATTTAGTGGTGCGCTACCTACTTCATTTGCAAACCGTTTGAATCGCCTGCGCTTGTTCTGTTGTAGCGACCTGGCGAACCTGACAAAATGTCGAAATGATTTTGAGGCAGGTTATTTCGTATATGTTTACTTGTCTGCCATTTGCTACCACTAGGAAATTAATATGAACCATCTGGTTTGGAAATGATTGTAGATGATGGTGAATAGTACTAAAGTGTATATCGTTGAAGGGTTAGTTCGATCTCTTATTACATTTTTTTCAGATGAATGGTCGCCGTTACTCAAGCGAAGATTTTCTTCGCCTAGCTCAGACGTACGATCTTTCTGGTGGATGCTGGCTAATCTACACCCGCAACTACAAACTACAAGGAATTGATGCAGCAAGAAAGGTACATATTCTATCATTGAGTACGATTCGCTAGAGAGGCAGAAAGCAAACCTCCGAATATGAAGTATGTTCTATAAAGTGTATCAAATAACGGTTACACCACTGAAACAACGGTACTCACCATAGAGGTTCTCGTGTTGCACACATACACTATTCCCTTCCTCTTTCCCTTCCCTCTGTTCCCTCTGTTCCCTCTGTTATCTCTATGGCGAACCTTGTTCCATAGAAAAATAAATTTTGTGTTTGCAATGCATTGGCCTATGTTATACCTGCTTCATACGTCATGTACATTCTAATTTAGCCTCGCAAGGTGATGATCTCGAATGATCAATGCAAGACATTGTCCTTCAAATCCTTTCTGGGAATTCTAGAGCGTAAGTATTTCTGCGAAATTCAAGTAATGATAAAATTTTAGTTGTGCAGAATGGCGCCATTCCACAGGAGTATTTCAAAGCCGCTCGCTGGATTCGATGCGAAGACGAAGAGAGCGGAACTAGTTATGTGACGAAGATTCTGAACGCGGTTAGTTATATCTCACTTTAATTGTGCACGTAATCTATTTAGAGGAGCAACTACTTGGCCAATGCTCTGAATTATGGAGCCACGAAGTCCGATCTATGGTACTTCAATGAGGATACTCAGGTGAGTCAACGAATGCAACCCCAGTTTCCATTCAACAGTTCGTACTCAAGATTTATTTTTTCTTCTAGGTTTGCGATTTGTATCGACTCCTGAACAGGAAATGTGTAGATCGTGATTATCAGCAATGCAAATATAAGGCTGAAGTTCTCTCGTAAGTTATTTCTTCTGTCATTAATGCAACGACTTTCAATATAGCGCATGCAACTTGAATAGAAGAAATCTAACTGATGATATTGTGCTTTGCTTCTACCCATCGCTGAGACCGGCAGCAATGATGATCACTGACGAAAAGGTCCTAGAGGACGCTTATGCTAACAACGATCAAAATACCGTTCGGTTAGTTTAACCTATTGTTTTTGTGTGCTCGTTGGTTGTTCATATCACTTTTTTAATCCGTATTCAGGTTTGGTCATCTAAAGACAAATTTGGCCAAGAAGAATTTTGACAGTACTAAGATGTCTCGGGCAAAAGCCTAGTTTAACCAAGAGATTAATTTAGTTGCTCACTTTGTAAATAGTTTTAGGTTTTTAATTATTGCTATTGCATTTAACAATTGTAACATACAGAATATCTTGATTATTACTAATGTTTATGCATATTTTGAAGATTGTTCTTTTATTTTTGTTCCGCTCTTGTTTGTGTATTTAGAATTTATCGGTATAAATGTGTTACCTTTCAACCTTCTATTTTGCTACATATGCTTAATATCCCCCTACTTTGAAATATTAGGAGCAGATGAATGGTTCGTTATTTTTTATATAGACTGCCGAGGACTGCTCGTTCATAGAAGAGCACTATTTTTATATACATACGTAGGCATTATTGAATCATTCAAAACTCTGCCCCGCTGCGAAACAGTGATCACAGCACTGTTCTATTCATTATGAAGTAATCAATAGAATTTTGGCTAACATAAATTGGGTAGTTGAATTTGGGAAGCTCAACACTATTCAGAAAAAAATATGATAGATTGGTTTCTATCTATCAAGATGTAGTACATCAGTTTACTCCATTACAAAAACTTAGAACCCGTACGAAGTATCCCAGTCATATTGTAAACATGCCTAAACGAAAACATCAGCTGTACCACACAGGTAGAGGAAACTTGCTTATGTGACATCCAGTTTTCAAAAAAGGAGCTCGATCTGCACCTGATAACTACCGTCCTATTAGTATTTGACGTTGTCTATTTTGATTTTTGAAAGGCCTTCGATAAAGTACCCCATCAGAAACTACTTGATAAGCTCCAGAGCTTTGGCTTTAATTCGCATATGCGTATGTGGTTCTCAATCTTTCCGCTTAATCGGTTCTCTGCTGTGAAAATCAGAAACACACTTTCCTGTCCTTCATTTCCTGTCAAATCAGGGGTGCTACAAGGAACCGTTTCTGGTCCTCTATTATTTTTGATATACATACGGGATGTAACTGATGCTATTCCCGAAGGTAGCTCTTACTGTCTGTTCGAAGACGACGTGAAAATTATGCTAATGATCCTCTAAGATTACAACTCACGATTGACACAATGTATTAATGGTTCGTAAATTGGCGTCTTCCAATTGCTTAAAATAAGATGCATGTGCATCTTGACCGCGGTAACATTTCTTCTAACTACTTTCTTAATAGCGTTCTTATTAACCCCGTTGAAAAAATTGGCGATCTGGGAATTATTTGATCACCCAGTGCGCTAAAGCTCATTTTCTTGCTACCTCAATAACCAATGTTTTCTGGTTCCAAGAGTCTTCATGGCGACACAAAATGAACGAAACATTCATACACTTTAGACTTTTATGAAACTGATTCTAGAATGATAGCAGCGATAAAAGACCACGGAAGCTCCATAAATCAATTTCTTATCAGAGTTTTACATTTATGAACATTTATCAACCACATCCGTTTACTACTTGCAACCGTGGAGTGTCTGTAGATAACGCTTAGTTCACGACATTGTGGAAGATTCACGCAAAAAAAACATAAACATTCTTTATTACATCCGGAATTTTAGGTTGCAAACTGTGAATCTTTTAACATTAAATGTATTTTCTTTATACTTCTCTATGATGTTTTTTCCCAGAAAGTATTTTAAAAGTTTTATCTAAAGACAGTGTCCGATCGCACGTTTTACACGGATATGGTTGATTAGACGTCAGAAATATAGTTTGCATTTTCTGATACGAGACTGATTTCTGGGCTACAGTGCTCTTTTATCTCTGCTATCTTTCAAGAACCAGTCCCATAAAAGTCCAATGATTTTGAATGTTTCGTTCATTTTGTATCGCCATGAAGACTCTATTGTTCCTTCTAGGACTATCTGCCTCTGTGCTCGGATTTTCCATCCCCGTGAAAGTCCTTGTTCAAACAACCAAAGAAGCTCCCGAAGTGGTTAGTTTCCTATTTAGGGATCATGTTAATGTATTATTGATCGGTTTATGGGGCCTGCCGTGCATCAATATTTAACGTTTCAAAGACTTTTCAGCAAGCATGCTAATTTGCGATAGAGAAAATTTTGTAGCAACCTGCTCAAATCTTATTGTTAGCCGAATGAGGCATCTATTGAAAAGTTACAAAATCCATCAATCATAGAGGGAAGTCTAACTTTTTCTGATTTAGGCTTCTGCTGCGGCCACAGCTCTCTGGACCACCCCAGTGACAATTGGGACACCCGGACAAACATTCCAGCTTGCGGTACGTTAATTAAGCTTGGACAGGATTGATCTTCAATATTAAGATGCGTGAAAGTTGTAATTTAAATGGAAATCGTGATTAAACATAGGGAACATATGAATTTGAAAGTGTTGTATTTCAGTACATAATTTTATGCAGTCGAATTCAAAAGTAAAGAAGCCATGTTAAAAAACTTTAAAGGACCATTTGGGAACACCTTGCCTGTACAATTAGCTATGCAGAAGATAGGGCCCTTTTACTCTTGAAAAACACCATATCTTCATTTAATCTTCATATAACAACGCCTTATATTACAGATTGATACATATGGAGTTTACCTATGGGTAGCCGATTCGATCTGCAAAGGTATAGTCTGTTTTAAAACCTAGACTGCAAGCGCCGTTTGTAGTTAACGTGCCGCTATGACTGGCCTCCGGTTCAAAA
>JAQGAV010002505.1:0-15476 GCA_034691345.1 Phasmarhabditis papillosa
TATTTTAAACTTTCAAAACTAGCCAAAATAACTTTTATTGAGGACAGTACGGGCCGGCCCGGGCCGGCCCGCAAAGGCAAATACTGCCCCCCCCCCATGTCGAGCCCTGCATCACGGGAAGAAATACAATTAAACAATACCAATGAAATAAAAATGAATTACAACTGAAAAACACGTAAAATAAAGCTCAAATTAGAGTAGAGTACCATCCAACTGGCCTAATTTATCACCCGTTCCAGAAAACTGCGGGGCGCTGGCAGCTCGGTGCATGCTGATTCTGTCAACGTTTCTTAGGGCGTCGGGAGTAAAGCAATTGGTTTTGATCTGAAAAAGAGGATACACATTCCCAAATCGGTGATATGAAATGCACACATAATCAGGCACTGTTCGATGCTTCCCGAATTAGTGTAAACGATAACTTGCACCCTGACATATTTTTTTAAAGTTGCAACTGCGCACCTGACTCCATTTTTTGAAAGTTCTGATCTCGGGAATAGACGAGCCAAGCGGCAACCACTTCAGAATAATTCCTAAGTGATGGTTAATTACTGAATGAAATAGTTAAACAACCTGATGCACTCAGAACCGGCAGATCGCAGCTCTCTATTCGAACGACTCTTCCCAAGTCATGACCGCAGCCTTTACAAAAAAGCTGAATTAGAACCATATATATAGGACACTATTATATGCTTACCATAGCAAGCGCATATTCTTTTATTTGTCGTTCTTCGGATAGCTCATTCGTTCGTACCTGCAACAAAACGTATACTGAAAGAAAAATATATTATAATATAAGATTATCCTAGAGCCTTTCTTATGCGACATTTTTGCGAATATTCCAATTGGCCTACCTTACTCCAAAACTCTGGATCGCACACGCAGTATTGTGTTTCTAGGTACGTCTTCACACAGTTGCTCATGCAGAGATGTATACTACATTTCCTACAAGCAAAACTGGACAAATATAAAAATATACGCTTACTTGCATCCAATTTTATAGATTATTCCACGCAATTTTTGGGACTTAATCAATTGCTCCTTGGCTAAGTCATCGCGTTGAAGTTTTTCCCATAGCTCGTTAATTCCCTTCCCCACCTAAACTGGACTCTGTGAAAATGAGTGAAATTTTGCACCCTACCTGTCTTTCCAGATTAAATGTGGACTCCTCGATTTGCTTTAGTGCCTTGTACATCAGTCGTTCCTGGATAAGAAACAGATTCAACAAAAGAAGTTCAGAATAAACATACTTTCATAACATTTCCTTCTTCTTGATCTCTCAAACGCACAGAATTTGTGATGAGAATACAGCTCGAATCTTCTTTTCTTCCACGTCCTAGAAATTAACCTTTATTACTTTGCTTTTTATGATACGACGAACCTCTACGTTGGACATGCGCAATTTCGTTAGTTACATAGTTGTATTTGATAACGAGATTACAATCAGCCACATCCAGTCCCTCCTCAGCCACGGAAGTAGCCACCAAAACGCGAGTTTCTCCTTTCTTGAATCGCTGCAACTTCTCAGCTTGAAGACGCTTATTGGTTCGCTCATCATCGCCGCAGGATTTATTCAATCCTAAAGAAAAATGTCAGGTTAGGATATAAAGAAAATAGGTTACCGAAAAGTGGTTCAACATTGATTTCAGAAAGTCCACCATCGGCAGCCAGTTGAGCACTCTCTGATAGCAAATTAGAAAGAATCGTGGCGCCTCGTCGAGTTCTGATGAACACAATGGCTCGAAAATCGGATCCCTGGGCACGCTTCATACGGAGTTGCCTTAAAATGAAAAACTGCTTATAGATAATGCATGCAACGATTTTTACAAATGTACACCTTACAGAAACGTATAAGTTTGAAGTAGGTGAATGCATTAGTTTGAATGGAAGTTGTATATGAAATATTACGTAAAAGCAGATGTATCGTCTCGACCATGATACCAGACGAGCCATGTCCGAGTACGACTAGAGAATAATAAGTCGTAACATCACTCACTTCACAACTTCGTCGACCAGAGCACTACGATCAGAAGACTGAGACTTCAATGCAGGTAGATACTCTGAGAAAATTTTGTACAAGAGAATACAGAGCTAATTCACTGTTCCAAATTTTAGAAGTTGTTTCGGACAGAAATCGTTCCATATTCTTCATTTCTTCTACTGCATATGAGAGCGCTTCTTTAGAAGTAAAATCCTCATTGATCTCAAGCCCAACGTAGGCAATCTGCAGAGAAAAAATAAATTACTGATGTCTGATCACCGTCTAGTCATTACCTTCAATACTTCAGCAAATTCCGTCAGCTGCTTCTTTAGAACATCGCCAATAACAGCTTCCGGTATCACCTTTCCAAGAAGGCAGCTTACCCATTGGAGATACTCTGAATAATTATTTCAGTAAGTGATTTAACTTTATTGAAAGCATCAAAAAATGTCCTATAAAATAAATGCGAACCTAGTGAATCCTTATTATCAGATGGCGAAGAGAAGCTGTTTGCTGGAGCGCATCTATCTGGACTTGAACGACCATTTTTAGAGTAAGGAATACCATTTTCATCTGAAACAAGGATATAGACAATGAAGTTTTCATAGTAGTTACCGAGTATTTTGAAGAAAAGCTTCTCAATTTGTAACATGAACTCGCACATTTGTTGAGTAAAGGCATCGCGTAGAGAATCACCATCGGAAGGACAGAACCGTACTTCTGCAACAGAGAAAACGTGATAAAAATGAATTGTATATACCATCTTCTGTCCTAGGTGACCACTGTTCCAACTGCGTACGATGCTTCCGGACTAAGCTGATTAACTTAAAGAAATAGGTTACTTGAAACAGAATGAAGATATTGTTACCCTGCAATCCATCAATGCACATAGCTCAATAATGTGTGACAGCGCATCCTGTTCGTCCTTTGTCGATTTTCCAACTCCCAGAGACGCAGTCAGGCCGACAATCTACAATACACACAACAAATAGGAAATAAAATATAGCTGGAAAACCTGAGGCAACTTTTTTCCCATAGGAAGAAGACGTTTGGTGAAATTGACACGATGGTAATTCTGCATGATAACTAAACAATACTATATAAATTTATCTCTATCTAATAACTAACCACTGTACGGGCTATCCTTTCTAGTATTGTGGCATTCATCAAAAATTATAAGCGAAAACTCCTGAAGACCAAAGGGGGACTTTTGAACTGCAATAAGATCCTTCTCGTCTGGAGTGCGTAGAAGGTTGCTAAACAACAAAAGTGTGTTCTCTTTATCTACTTAATATTACACAATAAGTTGAGCAGTGCATACAACGACATCCTTGGACGCAATCAGTTCCCTCAGAGGCTGTCTATCAGCACCAGATGCCTGTGCAACCTGAACACATTAATCATATCCTAAAAGCACTGAAAAAATTAATTACCTCGTACCGCTGTCCCAAGTACTTCCGTAGTTGATCAGCTTGCTGCTGCAGAATTGTTGTTTGCTCAATTAAGAACAATACCTGAAAAGGCAGTCCGTTGAAAACAAAATGAACATAGCTTCAACCTACCTTGGCCAGCTGTCCTGCTTCATTCCTTGATTTCAAATGGGACTTTACGATTTGGGCGGCGACAATGGTCTTACCGGAACCAGTGGGAGCATTTACAATACAGTTCAAACCCTTGATGGCAGGTTCGGCGAGCTCAATTTGATAATCACGCAGAAGAAGTGGTGTCTCTGAAACAAGTAACAAAAATAAGTGAAATATTCGATGACAGATGTAGAAATAAAAAAAATGCTCACGACTCTAGCAACAATTCGTACCATTGGTCATCTGCAGTGTTTCTAGCAGCCTGTGCGACATGTTTCTGCTCTGAGGAAAATCTTCCCACTCCAAATTCACCCTAATTGGACCAGAATCACTAAAAATATAATTGATAATGTATCCTGTCGGGAAAAGTTATCCTATTTTTTATGAATTTAGATTGCTTGCAAATACATATTGAAGAAAACATGTGTGACTCATGTTTATAAACTACAATCAGTGTAACGCCATGTTTTGTATCAGACAGCTAATCGATACACAAAAGATGTAAAACAACAATATGTTCAGCATGAAAAAAATTGCTGAAGAACATTTTGAATGATGATATCGAATTAAATAGTAACATAAGTTCTTAAGGAAGATACTAAACAAATTAACTACCTTAAACCGGGAACATTTAGATGTTTTCCAATGTCACATCCCACTGGCCAATAGTTGATGGTAGATCGCGAAACATTTCGTTCCGAACACATGTGATCTATAACAAACAATGAATATAGCCCTAGAACTGTAATCCTTACTATAAAATCGTGCGAAGTTGGGTAGGACGAATTCAATGAACTTTTGGCCCTCAACAGATTGATCATAGATACATTTGTAAATATCGTAAATTGCGTGATTCCCCAACAAAGGAATCGTTCGAAGAATTATACACTTTTTTAGCAGATCATCTTCTATCCCTAGAACAAAAGAGATTTATTTAAGCAATCTAGATGCCATACCTTTGAACGACGATTCAAATTTTTCGGTGAAATCTGTATACAGTGATATTGTTTTCAGGTAATCAACTGCTTTCACGGGATCCAGATATTCTACTAATTTGTCATAATGTTGAAGTACATCACTGAAATAACGGTATCAAAATTACAATATCGCAGTCGCTATGCATATGCATTTTCTTAAATAAACCAGTGACAAAACAGAAACAAATGATTCTATGAGCAGTATGCAAAAATGAACAGTGTGCGTTATTGATATATCCACTAACCCGAAATGGCTTCTTCGATCCGGCTCGCTAACGTAGGCTAGCACTTCATGCAATTCGTCATCTCTGTCTGATGAAATTTACATTGATTATGGATGTAGGCAAAATGAACTTACTCAAGGATAGGAACCGCAACAAACAATCATAAAGTCGGCAATTCATTGGAGAATTCCGCAGTTCCACCCATAGCTTGTCCGCGAACTGTGATGCGTTCCCACTGTCTTCGCAGAGAGCATCCAGTGGGGTTGCACTGGGTAGGAGCTCTGTTAACACGGAAGCCTGGAACATGTTAGCTTCACTACAGTATGTATTACGAGGACTTACGTTATCCTGGCATCTATATAGGTTAGATATCCTCTTCTTGGTCTCGCTCGACCATAAATCCAGAAGAGCCAACTTCTGTTTGGGGCTTATGGTGAGCATTATACAATATATATAATGTCATATACACCCTGAAAATGCCAATATTAGCGAATAAAAGCCAAAAGGTTGATTTTCAACCAATAGATGAATGAAAGTGAACTATATACTAGAGGAGACTGAGCTCATTTCTATCAAATATTAACATTAATAGGAAGCCCAAATGTTTTAGAAACATTACAAAATTAAATAAAAAGTTTAGGATTTTTAAATTTTAAACATGTGATCGCCGTGTTTTTAAAGGAAGAGGCCAGAACGAAAATTGTTTGAACTTCACGTGCTTTCATTTTCCCATCTTTTTCCGGAGCTAAATTTGTATAGAATTTTATATGTTTTCAGGAGAGTTCCTTACTCGATAATACGCAATCCAGTCTACTTATCATTTTTATTAGTTTTTATCTCTCTAAAAGATTTTGGATCTCCCAATTGATTATCATTAGCTGTTTCTTTATCCCTGTACAGCTGTGTTATATCTGGAAACTGCATATGTCACTTTTAGATAAAACGTTATGAAGTGGGTCGAGATCGCTATAAAGGTCGTGATATCTGTTACACGGCTCCTCTTACAAACCGTTACAAATAAATATCTCGCTAATTCAGCCCAATGTGGGACCGTACTATATAGCAATATTGCAGTGTCACCCAAACTCTTGAAAAAAAGCAATGTTTGATATTTGAGTATAGTATGACTTTCGCCAATAAGTGTTTGTAACGGATTCACGAACATATCTCTGCCGGAGAGATTTCTCTCCAAATTTTATAGATCCTTAATCTTTCTATGTGATTTATGAGTTTTGAGAATTTCCATTCCTTTCCCCCACTTTCTAATTTTGCATTTGGCTAAAGATCGCCGGGTAAAAAATGTATTTTGATGCGCGAATTCAAGGTCTTTTGGACAATTTTCAATGAACAACGGTCATTCATATGGCAAGTAAGGTCGGCAGGGGGTCCTTGCGGCAATCCCGTACGGCAGGGAAACACATAAATCTCGGTAACCTCCTTTGAATAATGAAACCATCATTTCAACAGCTCAAGGTTACGACCTCATTTTCAACGGCAATATCCGAGGTAATTGATCACTAATTGTATCAAGTCTGTAAACTGGTTTTGAAGAGGTTTATGCTAGTTGAAGAGCCCATAGCGGAGGTCAGACCCACCACCATTGAAAATATTTTATGAAATAGGCCTTCAATTTCGAAGCCTGGCAAATCATATTTCAAACCGTTTTAGTTCAAACTGAAGGTACTGGTGTTGATATAATTAATACGCCTGTATTTGAACGAAATGGAAACATTGACTAGTTGGCAGTGTTCGCTTCGTTTTTCTCCACCGAATCTGTTAACACGTCCAACGTACCAAGACTGAAAAGATTGTGGAAGCTACATTACTTATGTACTTATAACATTTGGTACTTTATAAAACATCTTACCTACCGCTTTTCTACCTTTACATTACATAAAACACAAAGTAAACATAAATAATTTACATAAAACGATTACATGTAATCATTACAGCTCACTCTCAATAATCGGGGAACGATCTTTGCTGCTATTTGTATGAACAATGAGATGCGATGAACATATCGATAGATCAACTAAATTATATCAGTAAAGCAGAGAAGACCTAGACTATGTTCGACAAATTGTAACAACTACAATTTGCGTCAATCCCTAGAATTACTATTAAGAGTAACCCAATAGGAAATAGCTCGAGCCTTACCATTTAAACCATAAAAAAGGTAACTTATAGTTCTGCCCGGGTGGGTGCCCGGGCAGATTTTAGGCTGCCGGGCAACAATTCTCAACCACTAGGGCAGCAAAAAACTGCCCGGGCCCCACCCGGGCGTTTCTATACTATGGCCACTGCTGGTTCGGATTTGGGTAGCCATGTATTCTAAATGGTTGAGTCTTTCCGAAGAGTAAGGCCGTTGGAAGACTATCTTTTGATACATATTATATATGAAGTCGGATTTGGTTAGTAGAATGTTTTACGACATTGGGGTATCAAGACCACCCGAGTAGGTAGACAAGTTTCCCGGTTAAAACTATAAAATTAGAGCTCCTATCGAAAAAATGTTCAATTCTAGTTTATCTGTACGGCTTCCATTAGTTCGTTTTCTTCCGGTAGCAACAAACATCACTTACCGCGCCACCAGCGCACTTTCAAAAAGCACCTGCTCGCTAAATTGTGCGATCAAGAAGAAGTTTACAGTAGACTATGACGCCATTTCGGTCCAGATCTATTTTCTATTTTACGCATCGGCGGAACAGTTTAGGCGATTGCGGGTCATGTTTCTTTCTCTCACCGAAACTTCTGGCTCCGGCTAAGGTCTACAGAGAACGGTTAGGCTAAGCAGCTAAAATTATATTCCGACCAATACACGGTCTATCAGAATAGTTGAGATTTCCAACCAGGCCGTGCCGGGCCGGGCTCAACGTTTCAGCATTACCGGGCCGGCCCATGCGCAGCCCTGGTTACCACTGGGGCGCAAAATTTGCAGCCCTGGCTTACATGACATTCGTCCGTAGACTATGAACCCAGGCCTGACTACAGTATTCGATTTTATAAGTATAGAATAAACGCGAGTAAACATTCATCTGAATCTTAATAGACGGCTCCTATTGGTTAGTTCATGAATATGGATGAAGTCAAGCAGAGCCGACTGATTCGAGCTGCAGCCGCTAAACGAACTATACCGCCACTAGTGTAAATAAAAACAAACAAAAAGAGCTAGGAACAGATCAAGATCACATAATTGCAGCTAAAGTGGAAAGTTTGAAGTGCTTTAGAGATTTGGAAAAAGTGATGCTAGGTACTTGAGGTGACGAATTTATTTTCAACGAGGAGTTGAACCAGAAAAACAAAATCTTCTAGCGCTTGTGTGTGGAAGAAAATACTAGTGTACTATTGTTCGGTTTTTGAAAATGCTAGTGAGTTTAGGGTATTAGAAAGGGTAGAATAGAAAGAAGAAGTATGATCCAAATAGTAAAAGTACATAACAAAATAAAGTGAGAATTAAAGATAAAAAGTTTTCGCCCTTAATTGCCGATCTTTTTCATCAGTTGTTTAAGATTCTACAGGTTAGGGCATTGCACTTATTTTGTTGAACAAATTAATTAAACACGAATTTCATCAGGACAATCCTGTAGCTGTTAGATATTTACCGAAAATATATTTATGTGAGTAGTTTGTATGTTGATCCGGCTTCATGATAGTCCAATGTTTCATGAACAAACTGCATATATATCAACATCTTAACTAAATATTAACTTATACTTACACTATTACTCGGAATTGTTGAACTAAACAAAAACCTAGATTTTGATTATACTAGAATTCGGTACCTTCGCATAGAGGCCAAATAACCCAGTCCCGGAACCAATAAAAACTTCGAGAAGCTCCATCCAGGGGTGAAAATTTTAAGGGAAAATGCCCGGCCGGACAGGTCCAGGGTCTAAAAATTGAGAAACGGCCCGACCCGACCGTTTTCCACTACTTTGTCCCAACGATCAACCCCGGTGTCTGCAAGAATCAGCTGATAGTGATCTAGCTCCGCTAACATCACAATCTGTAAATAGATAGCTAGTCAATGACAAAACAGCCTGCTTGATCCCGAAATGATCTCCACATAAGCTATGATAATCCAATAGTACTTAGAAGTGTTTTTGTGGAATTCTAAACAAATAAAAAAAAGACTGGTTTTAGCCTTACTGATTTCTAGCTTTGGTGAAAGTTAAGGAAAATTCATAAGGTTTCCATGTAGATTTAAGGGCTTATTAAACAATGGGCCGATGGCCTGATCAAGCTCACTAGCAACTCTGGAAGAATTGGTATAACCTGGGCCACAATAGCAAGAAATGAACCGAGCGAATATAAGAAAATGATAACTCAACGCATATAAAATCTCGTATTATATTGCGATTATTGGATTAAATTATTGTATTGTATTGTAAACCAAATAATTTAGTATGGCCACTTGGAAATATGAACTTAGTGGAGAAGACTGATTTCAGTCAACAGAAACTATGAAATTATTTAGAAATCGTTTGCACTCTCACTCTGAACCTATAAGCTACATAAACCAGGATTGGGAAAACTGCCTGCCGTACTTGGGTTTCTTGAGAATTTGAAAAATGGCCGGCCCCAGAAAATGTTGAAGTGCGGGCCAGCTCATGTCGTTCCGGGCCGGTCCGTGCCTGGTAGTTCCACATTAAGGTGCTTACTACCATTTCCATTAAAAGTACATTTATTTTTATTTAACACCGCTCTTCTAACTTCACGTAACCGCTAGCAAATAGTTCTACAATTTCAAATCATTGTTGAGGCGACGTTGACTATTTCAAGAAGGACTATATCCTTAAAAACAGTCAATGGGGACCCGCAAAGATAGTTCACGCAATCTACCAGGGAAACTGGGCCTATGCCGGATATACTACATTAAATTATGGTATTGAAGATGTGGAGATTAAGAACTTTAAAACTTCGATTTATGTTTGAATAAGTCTCGCCCGGGCCGGATAAGTCCAAAAATTTTAATTGCCCACCTCGTCCAGAGGTCTGCCTATAGTTATATACTACTAACATGTTTATTACTTATTCCTGAATTAACCCCCAAGTTACTAGTTTCCGGCATGATTCATTCATAATTAAGCTCACACCACAGATCGCAGCTATTCATTCAGCTATCTACTAGATAATATCATGCACAAGTCGCCAAACACTGCGCCATAGATTACCAACACCGCACAGGTACAAGCACGTTTTTCACGCTGGCGCACGACCAACACCGCCGTTTGTTTGGGAATCACCAGCGGCTGGGGTGGGGGGGGGGACTGACCATGATGGGAGGAGGGGTGAAAAAGCAGTTGCGCGGTGCTATAAAAGGCCGGCGATTTGGGGTCACCAACATCACTCGTCTCAGTTCGACTTTTAGTAAGATATGGTTAAGTTCATCATCGCTGCCTTGGCTCTAGTGGCCCTAGCTACCGCTGCACCACCAAATAGAAAGGTTAGTTCACAGAATCCTCCTAAATTCAAAGTGAAGCTACAGTAACCCAAATCTCTTCGAGACCTAAAATTATTCATGTTGTCTTGATATCCTATTTTAAATGTTCCTTTCGAAGTAGAGTGATGCTTCAAGAGATTGGGTGAGAATATGATCCATCTCATCAAAGTCCCAACTTAAACCCAGCTGTTTGAGAACTAGTTACAAACAAAATTACAACTTATACATAATCTTATATACAAAGATCTTGACCCCGCCAGCGCACAGCTTATGTTAAAGCTACATTAAGCTTAACCTCTCTTTTCAGGAAGGACCACCATGCGGACTGCCACCATATGTGGATGAGATGCCAGAGGCTGCTAAGGAGAAGGTGCTGGAAATCTGGAAAGATTACAAGGAGGGAGAAAAATGCTACAACGAACAGGGACTCACCAGAGAAGTCGTAAGTTACAGTATTCTGGATAACATGCGAATCTTAGTCGCGAACAAAACTTAGAGGGTGAGAAATAGCTCTTAAAGAGCTAGTTTGAATAAAATAAAATCATAAAAATGTATTTTCGAAGATTAATTGAAAAAAAAAACAACTTATTTATTACGAAGAAGACATTCTCACTCATACAGAACCGTGTAGTCCGGGTGAACGAGGTTGCTGGGATAAGCTACAATAATCTTCGTACCGGAATTCATAACCAATTATACAATATATATAAAACATATTCAAAAATAGTTGAACTATTAGTTTTGATCCCAACTTTTCCAGATGGACACCCTCACTAAGGAAGAGCGTCGTGCGGTCTTCAAGGGCGCCTTTATGCCAGCTTTCCTAAAGAAGGCCCCTAAGGACATCCAGGACCAGTTCAAGGCTATTCTTAAGGACAAGTCCGTTCCATTTGAACAGAAGGGAGACAAGTTCAAGGAGTTGGCCGACAAACTTCTCACCGGAGACCTCCTGGTCGAGTTCAACAAGTTCCACGAGAAGCTCGAGAAGCACAGAGCCGCCTTCCAGGATAAGGTACGACTGACATTCCAAAAAATCCTAATTTTTATAAATTTGTTTCCCAGCAAGGTTTCCAAGCAAATTTTTGAAAAAACCCCAAATAGTAATTTCATAGTTTAGTCTTTTAAACTGTTTTAAAATGCCAAAATATAATATTTTATCCCAAAGTGACACTTTATGTGCTTTTTACACTTTACTAATACCAACTTTCTTTTATCTGGTTTATCCATTTTGAAGCCAGGAAAAAAAAGTACTTACTCGAATCCTGCCAAAAGTTTTCTTATTTTTCAACGAGTCTCATATATTGGCTCCAAATACCTAGATAATGTTGTCCACAATACCTAATTTAACTAATTGTAGGTTGCCAAACTCTCCCCAGAAGCCAAAGAGGCCTACGAGAAGCTGGAAAAGCTCGAAACTGAGAAGAGAGATATCTACCACTCTGTAACCGACGAGGTCCGTGATGAGCTCTTCGATCTCTACAAGGAGCGTCACCATATGTTCGGAGGACTCGGATTCCGCGGACGCCACGGACATCACTAAATAAGAACCGCCCCTTTTAAGATCACTCAATACCGATCGATAATTGGGCTGCCTCTTGCTGGGCTGATATCATAAGCATTCCAATCTCCTAATTACACTTTAATCTAACTTTGTAAATATGATATTTAATAATCATAAATTATGTACTAATTGTGAATAAACGTGTATGTACAGAATATAGAATAGTTTTCTATCTAACCAACGAAGTTGACTATCAATCAATGTAGAGGTGGTTATCCGGACGGCCCGGCCTGTGTTTCAAAATTTCAGGCCGGGCCGGCAACCAGCTCTGAATCAATGTAACTGGTGAAAAAGTTGCGGTGTTCGGTATATGTATGGTAAGTACTTTAAAAGCAACATAGTCCTTTAATTGGGTTACTTTCAATGTAATAAAAGGATAGAGAGATGAGGAAAAAAAATCAACAAACACTCGAGACAGACCCTTTACAGCAGCTTTATAAAAAAACCACAGGTTCCCAAGATTCCGACATAAGTCTAGCCGTAATTTAAGAAACAATGAAACTATTGAACTTACTTCCAAATACTATTTACATCTGATTCTTACTTTTCAAATTAGCTAAAAACTTTGATTCAAGTTAATCCGCAGATAAAATTAATCAAAAAACTGAAACCAAGTGTTCCACTTTAAACCATCTCTCGATTTGCAAATCATATCAATTAGCCTTCAGAAAGTAATCGCACACGGCTGCGACATAAGCAACCGCGCGATAAAAACATGTGAACAATGATTGTGGTTTGTCAGTAAGGGACACTAGCAGTGATGTATAGTCTGTTTCAAAACCTATACTACATTGCGCCGGCATAGTACGATGTGCGGTATTGCAAATGTAGCATTAAAAGAAAATAATTTAAAAATTGGGCACTTTAGAATCTTTTTGAAGGTAAAGTTTGCAACACCGCGCATCGTATGAGGCCGGCGAAATGTACATAGTCTAGGTTTTGAAACAGACTATACATATAAATGAAGCTCCTAACATTAAGCTTTGCAGATTAGGATCGGAATTCGGTTAATGAAGATCAGGGCCTTGTGGTGCGGGTCCGAATCTGTAAATTTTTCCTCACCTGATTCGGATTCGAAACTATTCAAAAAGTGCAGAGACTTAACATGGATCCGGATCTTGGTGCTGCAACTTGTAACTTTGTTGTCGTACTTTGTAACCCGAACTAGCCACTGATATAGTCTATAACAAACAAAAGACCACAGAGCGCGGTGGTACACATGGGCTTCCGCAATTGCGTATTTGTCTTTTTCAAGACATGATACAAATAAAACTAGTGCAATAATACTTTTTCTGACAACAAACAAAAAATTGCGCAACGAACAATATAAAAACATGGGATAAGTACGCCACTGATTTTCCAAGCCTTCTGCAGCTACGGGGAGTTAAACTTACAGCCTCTTCCCAGTATTTCAACAAATTCTCATATAACTTGGAAGAATGAAGGTTATTGAAACTAGAATCTTTATTTTAAACTGATTTATTTCTTCTTATTCAATGACGGAAAATGATGTGTTGTGTTGCCACGTTTCTCTTCCTTTTTCTTAGCTTCTTTCACCACCGAGTTTCGACTCGAAAATGCCTGAAAATGATACTTTTATGCCTGAAAGTTAGAAGTTTTTTAGTTTAGTTACATATTTCGTTCAACTTAGCTATGAAGAATTTTATACGCTTTCGCCTGGATCACCTTTATAAGGAAACGCTGTCTAGCTAGAAACTGGGCGGCAGGCTGGGAAAAGGTAGGCCCGGGCCGGCCCCTTTCTCAAATTTCCGGCCCTGCCGATTTCCCAAAAAGTCGACCCCGGCCGGCTCTAGTCTATTTGACACTTCTTAGCGGATATTGTTCAAAAAAGTTAATTTTCAGTAAGAGTGGCGCTCGATTCTTGCAGAGTAGGCGAACTGCCCGTCGCTATGTATAGACAGAATCGAGACTAATAATGGAGTATGACTTTTATATTTATCTATTCTATAGAATGAATATATCTATTGTGCAGCGCGCCACTAACGAGCAATTGTTCGCCAAAAGAAATCCGACAAATTAGGGATCCGGCACTAGAGTTGAATTTTTAACTTTAAAGTTTTCAGACCACCCGGAAACAATGTGCTCCTTCGTTGAGGACTACCTTCTTAACCGGAGCACTGGAGCTGAGAATCGGATTGGAAAGCGAAGTTGCTGCCAACTGAGCTGTCGGTGTTGTTGGTTCGTCTGAAAATTAGCCAAGCTTTGTGATAATTAGGAAAATTAGAAGTAATGCTTAAAGTATAGAAACAAAATATGAAGTATCTAATTTTACAAAAGAATATCAGGTGATAAAAAAGAACCAACCATCCAAATGAAGAGTACATTTGGTTCCTTTAAGCCGAAAATGTGGAAATCTAGCAGCCCATTCGCGAGCTTCCTTTTCGAGCAGTTCATCTGAAGTTACAGATCAGTTGCGGTAAGCAAAAAAAAACCCAAACTCTTTTCTTTGAAATATCCCAGAGATAACATTTAGACTATTCGGTTATCTTCAGAATCTAATATTTATTGTAAACTCACCATCCATAGGTATTCTATCGTACAACGAATCGTCCAGTTGCTCCACTAAGTTTCTGCCTCTGGCTGAGTTAAGCTCGTACACGGATTCACTCCAGGTTGACATGATTTACTAATGTTTATTTAGTAGTAGATTTATATACTTATAATTATTATAAGATTAAATATAATATAATTACAATAACATTTAAAGTTTTAGTTTTACAAAAGAGAAACTTTTGTTTTCATTATTCTCGACAGCTGACGAATAATGGTAAATAATGACGTTCTGAGGAGTAATAATGGAATGTTAAATAACCATCTGGTTTACAATGGTACCTGAATTGCTTCGAAAAGCGAAAACATAGCCAAAATTCTCAGAAAAATACTCAAGTAAGATTCCATTCTTACTCTTGAATCGGACTATACATAAGTTCAAAAGCGTTTCTTGGTAAAAGGATTACATTTAATATTATCTTTTCATATTCCACAGTAATGATTTTATAACTTTAAAGGCGATGAAGTATATATTCAGATTAATAAAAAATACTTTAATAATACAAATACAACATTTAAAAAGTTCAGTCGTTCGATTCTTCAGTTAGTACCAGCTGAGTGGTTGGTAGCCATGGTAACGGGGGAACCAGCTTGTTTTCAGTGGTTGACTATTGAAATCTAGGTGGGTTTTGAGTTCTGAATTTATTGCTTCATTTTAGTACAGTATAATATGATATGGATTCACAAGGCCCGAATACTTATTGCCATTTTTATTTTTTTCCGTGTGGTCTTCAAGTTTTATAATTGTTTGCATAGTCTTCGTAAAGTTTCAGCATCCAATGCAATAACTTCAATGCATAATATATCATGAACATTATCAACAATTAACAATCTTATTAGTAAATTTTGGAGAAAGAAGAACAATCCACTAAAAAAGAAACATTCCACAATTACAAAGAAAATGTGGAAAAAAGTGTCATTAAGGCTTCACAGAAAACTGAAGCTTAGAGCTCCAGCCGGACTTACGCCCTTTCGGGTCCGCCTTTCTAACTGGTTGTGAAATATAAGTTGCGGTGACAAAATTTCTATTATTTAATTATTTTGCGCCTAAGGACACCTTCGACAGCAGCGTATTTGTGATGGGAAAGTGCCACACTCTCTACCATAGTGAGCGAGAGAGAGTGCAGAGACAGACAGAG
>JAQGAV010002506.1:0-15475 GCA_034691345.1 Phasmarhabditis papillosa
CAACCACAACAATAGAACCAAAGACAATACTCTGCAACGGACAGAAGTCACATCCGCGAAGTGAACAGTAAGTTTGAAATAGGTTAGATAGGGGAAAAGTAAATGTTTCAAAGATATTGAGATGAGTTTCCCCGTGGGGTATTCCAGTAAGACCTCGTCATGTCATTTTATGGAATAGCAGTTCTGTATTTGAAATTTTAGGCAATGTCAAATTTACATATTTCATAACTTGGTATAGTTTATTTCAACATCTAGGTCCAGCGCGGTATCGCGAGCACGGCGCAGTGTTATAAAAATGAATGAATTATGGAGAAAACGCACCACGTCAACCCTTCATTTTTTTATAACACTGCACCCCGCACGCGATACCGCGCTGGAATCCTAGGTGTTGAGATAGACTACATATATAAAGGTGTAAATTATCACTAGAGAGCAACTCTGGGTCCGGCCACGCTTCAACTTTTCTTGAGAATTGAATTTTTCCAAAAACTGGCCTTGATATATTTGCTTGTGGAAAACTAGAAAAGAAAATGTTGCAATTTGTTTTATTAACAATTGATTGTTCTTTTTTATTAATAGTAGATAGTTCGTTCGTGGTTTACACTATTTAATAATCTGAACCCACTATTTACTTCTTTACATCTTGAAAACCTTATTTTTGATCTTCATACTTCTGGAATCTTAGACGTCAGCCCGTCTTTACTAAACTACCAATATATCTGCGAATTCACTACCGACTTTTGAGCGCCATAGTAGCCACTCCATAATTTCAAAAAAAATTGTAAGTGTATTTCTCGAATAGGAGTTCTGACACCCCCATTTATAGTCAGATTCGAAAGTAATAAGAACGTGTTTTCTGCGTAATTCCTCATATTTAACACTGCGCCTGCAGGGATTTTTCGCGCGCGCTATCAGCAGATTGCAAACTTGCCTTCGCTATGCCTTACTCGGATAAAATATTGCAACACTCCTGTTTATTAACACTGCCGTATTACTTTTGAATTTGACTATACCAAGACTGTCTAAACACTTCTTGAAGTTTCTGTGTTCAACTATAAGTCGTTAACCAATGCAATTTTGGACAACTTTTCAATTTTTTCGACTAAAAAATGGAAAAATCAACTTTTCCAAACTCAATCCCTCTCGCTGACCTGCCCGGTTTTGGTTGATGTCTATTTATGATGTCTTTCTGTCTTCTTGGTTGGTTCGTTTGTGGCTCAGTGAATAGTATATTTGCATAGGCAGCAACTGCACTGACAACAACAACCGCTTAACACTCAGACTAACTATACCGAATGGGCACCGACCACCGCCAAACGAAAGGCCAGACCATTCCAAATAGAGAAACCGAATTGTCTGGAACAAGTTCTTGTTGGAGCCGTGAGAGGTTTAGGAGAGAATCTTTGAGATATTGCTAGTTAGAGATTGCGAAATTTTGCAGCATTTCGTTGAATACCGAAGTGGTGGTTACTGCTTATTAATTCCTGAAAAACCAGGATCTGTCTTGAAAACCGGCCTACCACGGCCCGGCCCGGCCTGGCCTGGGCCCGAAGGGGCCGGATAACCACCTCTACCGAATTGGAATGGCTGGGCTTGATTGGGGCATCGTAGTTGTAACCAATACTTTGAGATTTTGTAGAAAATTGAGAATGTATAAGCTTCGTAAGTAACGATTACGAAATGCTTCATCATCTCAGTGATGAAAGGAAAGAACTGTATAATATTCGAACTACCTAAAACAAAAGTTTTAAATATGGCAGGGGATCTAATCAGAGCACAGAGAGTTCATTTCAGTAAGATACTGTTAACCCACTAACCTCTAATAGTAAATGTTTCTATCAATTATTGATACCTCTTCTCATGCATGTAATATCAGCAGATTGTTTGTTTGGAATAGTAATTGAAAATCGCTCTGTAATATAAGCCGGGGCACCTTTCTTATTTGTAGTTACAATGTTTTTAGGCAGAAGTTGTCCGGCCTGAGCTGTCTTTTCCAAATCACTGGAATCGTTCACTATGCCAGTAACAATTATGCCAATCGTATGTCACACCACTCAAATAACTTCCATAAAGACTTTCCATATTACCTCTATATGTTAACATTCCTTCCTTATAAGCAATAGCTCCGTCAACAAAATAAGTTATAAGAAGATAATTGGTAATTATTGATCGCTCTTCTAACAATCAGCACAATACCGACTGAGAGTTTAGAGGGCCGGCCGGCCGGGCCTGTCCCAAACTGAAAAGTTGGCAAAAGGGCCGATGTGCGGGCCAGGATTTTGAGAAGTCGGCCCCAATACTTATCATGGTCGTCTTCTAATTCTCGGGCCCCCCGTTTACAGTCAGATAGTATAACAGTCCCATTCTCTCCCTCCGGTGGTTGCGGGTGCCCCTGTCCTTTCCATTCGGGTGCCACCGTGTACTTGTCTAGCTGGCACCAAAACCATACACTACCACTCACTGACTGTGCGGCCCTGCCCTTTATAGCAACCTATTATAGCAGTCAGGCACATCTCTCTGGAAAATTGACATGTTTCAAAATAATTTGCAAGTTGCCGACGATCAATTAGCTAGTAAATGCTACTAGAGTGATTTGAAATCTTAAAGGGACATAGAAGGACATATTTGGCCAATATACTGTAGTTCAGAGAAAAACAGTGCAAAATTGGCGAAAAAGTTGAACATTTTGTGGCAAAAAAGAATTTTATTTGATAAACTTTTCATGTTGAACTGTATTCCAAAACAAAAACAAGACCTGAGAAGTAAATGTTCCACTAAAGTTAAAGAAGAAGGATAACAGTGAAACATAGTATTAGCATGATACCGGCTGTGCATTTAAAAAGCCGGAACGGGCCGATATTTTGAAGGGGCGGAGCTATGCCGGCCCGGCCCGGTTTGGAGGTAAAATGACGTTGTTATAATACGTTATATGAGCAAGCTCTAGTTATCTGCCCGGGCCCAAGTTTTCAAAATGACCGGGCCGGCCCGTCTGCTGGAGTCCTGGGCAGGGGCCCTTGCAACAGCTTTCATTACCACCAACTTACTAAACTGAACACAACAAAAAAACAGTAATTTGCTCATTTATGTAGTTCTGAATAGTCGAATTTTAGTTTACAGTCTATGTTTTGAAAAAATTATATATATAAAATTTGTACAATATCAAAAGCACAAATGTACCATGGAGCAAATCCGTAACGAAACCTTTGCTATAAGTAAAAACATAACTTGGTCTCATTCTATGAATCAACAACTGCCAAACAATTCCAAAGAAAGCCACTAAACACGTAGAGTCACATTTTCCACCAACATCTCCCGCACCGTGCCAAAACAATCCAAAGACAAAGCATTGTACTTTAAGCTCTCCTATCAGCACCATTTAATATCTTTTAGCACTGCGGTACAATAGAAATGTTGCAGATTTTCATTGCGGCGGTCTTGCTGCAGCCGGCGGGCGCCAGCCTTGTTTGTCTCGGACTCAAAAAGAGCTCCGGATTTAGAGCGCATGATGTTGAATGGGACTTGCTGTAAACAAATTGTTCACATTCCTAGGCACGAATAAGGATGCGGCGAACTTTCCCCAAGAGGTCAACAACTTATTGATCCGGAGAAAATGCTTCACAAGTTTTGATTGGAGTTTTCACGAGGTAGTTACAAAAGGCTGTCGATTTTGAGGGTATACACATATTGGAAAGCAGTTATACAAAGTTTTAATATAAAATAAAACAAGAAATTAATACATATTGGCGAGACTTGAAGAGATTGTTCATGCACCAGTTTTTTTACCAAACTGAATAGGTTCCATGTTTTTAAAGTTTTAAAGTTTGTTTATTCGTTTTACGAACCATGAGATCAAGCACCCAGGGAGTGGAGTCGGCGAATCAGAACAAATTTGCAAGAATTCTTTCTTCGGGGGGATTTGAACCACTGAGCCACCACCCATCCTTTGCCTTTATCAGTTTTAAGTTCCACTTTTTTGTGCAGAACCAGCGTGGAACCAGCACAACCAGGAAAACCTAATGTTTCAAAACTTTTGAAGATACAATAGTGAGAGAAACATTAGTATATCTATGGACGTTTCTGCCTAATTACTCCAATATAGTAATGTTGAATATTCTGCCACCTGTATTATTAACGGCCTCTCTTCTTGGGTGGAAGCCTGTCAGCGACAATTATTAGCAGATAACAGAGGACAACGGCATGTGAAACATTTGTATTACTGATAGCGAACCAGTAGAAACTATCAATCTGAGCAGCTGCAACATGGTATGTTGCGATCCGCGGCTCGTCGAGTTTAGGGCTCATGTCCAGTTTTGTAATTTTGTAGTTTTTGAAATCTCTGTCGTGTCTGCTATTCCCTATCCATCTTTTGTGTAAGTTATAGTCAGCGCCGAGAGTAATAATGGAGTGTCACTTGCGTATTTTAAGGATTTTTAAAACCGCACCTGCGGGCAAAATATACGCGCGTATTTGCAAAGTACATATTAAATGGAGTGTAGCTGTCAGATACTCGCAAAAGGGGCTCAGACGAACGTTGAATTCTTTACATTCCATCATTACTTTTGGAACTGACTATATATAATTATTGAAACAATTTTCATACAAAAATTACATCCTTTATTCTCGATTGCTACTTTTTGTTCAGAACCAGTTAAAATCAGTAAATCCAGAAAAACTAAAAGTTTCAGCTCATCATATTATGCTTATTGTTACGATTGTCTAGTGTGTGGTTGAATAATCTACCCCTTAAAGTTACCATAATCGGAAAAAACGTTTCAAGGAGCTTCGCCATTTCTTTTTTTATTTCTCGTCAATTAGCCTTTGAATGAAAATACTATAGCCTGTAACAAACAAAATACCGCAGAGCGCGGTGGTATACCTAGGCTTTCGTTTACTAACAATAAGGTTTTTGGCTGAATATTACAAAAATTGTTGTTGAAATTTATGTTTTATTTTCAAGTTAATTTCTTCATACTAGGCTATACCCATTTCCCCCATATCTGTGAAAACATACATATATAGTCTATAACAAACAAAAGACCGCAGAGCGCGGAGGTGTACATAGGCTTCCGCTATTGCGTATTTGTCTTTTTCTGGATATGATACAAATTATAACTAGTACACTAATATTTTTCTGACAACAAACTAACAATTGCGCATCTAACAATATAATGGTTTTCCAATTTTGCAACAGAATGAGCGATTTAACAAACCTTAAACAACACCGCACCTTGCAGCCTTTTTCTTGTTACAGACTATATAACCAGTCCCCGCACCGGCTCCCTTTCGGACCCTTTTATTTCCCCATTTACCCACTATTATGCATGTGGCTGGTCGTTAACCTTGGCCTTTTACCGATATGCCATGAACTGCGCGCACAGATGACACACAAAAGTACATGCCGGGTGGGAAACCACCGTTTGAAACATTTCGTTTACGGCAAAATTGGGCAGCAAAATTATAGTTTATTAGTATGACCAGTCGTCTAAAATAAACATCTTATTCATGAATAGAGGGCGGGCGTTGAGAATGGCAGGAATTGGTGCAACCAATTTTCGTGTATCGCTTGTAATAATACTAAGAATGCCTTTCAGTTACATTTTTAGTTATGGATATTCAATCGAAAGTTTCTTTATAGAACTGTTTTACTTGTTCTTGCTATAGTCGGTGGACTAATCGCTTGCAAAGGGTTACGGAACGAACTGCAAATTATTTAGAGCTTATTAGAGTAATTAGAGCAAATTTAGAGCAAATATATGCTCCAATTTTAATTTATTAGGGCTTTAACTGCAAGCGATTAGTACGCCGACTATATTCCCATATCATACAGTCTGATTCGAGAGTAATAATGGAGTGTTAAAAAAGAATCTCATTGAAAATGGCTCTGAAAGTATTCGAATACCGAAAATATACGCAAAATTTCCTTAAAATACGCAAGTAACGCTCCATTATTCATCTTGAATCAGACTATAGTTACTTAGGATATTACTAGCGTTTGAACTCAATGTGACTGTATTGAAGGATATCTTTATAATATAGGTGTTCAGACTATGTAACATGAAAATGAATGAAAACTCGTTTGATTGGGATTCTTTGTGAAAAGTGTTCAAATTCTAATAGAATTCCTCTGTTCCGTATGCTACTAGCTCCTGCCACATACTACCCATCATAGTAGTTTCCTTTGCTATCACAGTATTTCGTATAGCTTACACTCGTAGTATTTGTTCTTTTTCTCACTTTGGGGTGTGCTCCCGAGCCGTCGGTCAACCGCAACTTTTGCGGGTAACACGCGCCAATTCGCTCCGGCTGACACCAAACAGTAACCCGACCCGCCTGTGGCTGGTACAACCGAAGTACAAGTGCAAGTTGATGGCGAAAAAGGTTTCGAAATGATAAAGGACAAGGTCAGCGCCTGCAAATTTGCCAGCAATTTAAATGGAAATGAAGAATTGATGCAACCAAAAAAGTAACTTATTTCTTGTAATCTCACATATCACCCAATAACTGCAGATTTCTTCGGCGCAGGGTTTCGGCCATTCATTCCGGATTCTTCTGAGCAGAGAAGGCTCCTTTCTTACATTCAGTCTTCGAGGGGCACGAAATTGATGCCACCAAGCTCATTGAAAAGGCTTTGTGGTTAGAAATTCCTAAATAAACTAATAACAGTAAGAGACTTAAAATAACGGGTATAGAACATAGTTATAATAATTTTGCTTGTTAGAATACTATAGAGGTCTCTTATTTCTCAGGTACTAAATTTTCAAAAACGCTCCCCCATATCAAATAGTCTGAAACATTTGGTTGTGTAAATACGGCATTTATGACAGACTAGTGTACTTTTTATCAGTTGGCAATAGAGTACAAATGTATCAAATATAGAATTGCGATCGTCTGCTATTTCCTTTTGGGGTTCCACCTCGAGACACTCCGTTAATAAGTTTCTCGTAGCCCCTCTTATAGTACGATCCAAAAGTAATAGTGGAGTGTTAAAAAGGAATCTCGCCGAGAATGGCTCTGAAAGTTTTTGAAATACGAAAATGTAGGCAAAATTGAATGAAAATACGCAAGTAACACTCCATTATTCCTCTTGAATCAGAAGACTATAGCTATCTTGATTCACGATAAACATGACGTTACCTAATTTTGATAATATTTACCCTAGACTGAGCTATTTCAAACAAAAATAAAAATACCAAACGTTATTAAGTTTCTAGTAGCCTCCTACTTCCCGAGCCATTTACCCTCTCTAAAACACTATTTCTTGATTAATAACTTTAAATGCTGTTTATCTCTATTGAAGAAAGAATATATTTTTTGTTACCATTTTAGATTCAAAGATTCTGTTAAATTCATTTCAATCCAGCAGTCAAGATTACCTATTTCGTTCCGGAGATTCAACCAGGTTTATCCAGGAATTCGCTCATGCAATTACACACCATAGTAGTTTTCATTGAAGCTAAGTGCAACAAAACTATATATTTAGTTCCTTAACTACTCTATTGTTACAATAATTGTGGTCGGCCGCAACATTTTCCATGAACCTCTTCCCAAATCGGAAAAGGGCAACCCTGTGCTGCCGTCTGCGAAATAGTACACGCCCGGCATGGATTGCTGGCATTACTGCGGTCGGCGGGGCATGCATCAACGGTCACTCTGCCAAACAATGCCTGCCACACACACGACGTTTAGTCACCTGTGCTGAAACATTTTATATCCTAAACAGTCATTCTTGTTTCCGCAGACCGGCCGCACTTGGAAAAATCCCATGAATACGTTGTTCGCAATTGTTCAAATCATTCCGAAGAGAACCGTATCCTATAATAATCCATTCCATCAATTTGCAGATTATCTAGAGTCTGAATCAAGAGGAATAATGGAGTGTTGTTTGCGTATTTTGATGAAATTTTGCGTAGATTTTCGGTTTTAGAATGCTTTCAGAGCCATTTTCAACGATATTCTTTTTTAACACTCTATTATTATTGTTGAATAGAACTATAACTTTTCACCGGAATTTTCATAATTTTTATAGTTTACATTCCATGTAGTTGACGGTGCCAACGTGTATGCGCCCGAACAGCATGCAGTGGCGAGAAAAATCCATACAAAAGTTAAATGTTTCAATTGTATAAAGGCAATATTCGGCGTTGGCATCGTTGTGATTGCAAAAATTTCACATTGGACAAATAATTGTTAATTTATCTTCGAACCATTCAAACTATCTCAAAAATGAAAAACATTTAGTTTTCTGATTTCCGTATTCTGTCCCGGGGCCCATTTATCCAGTGCTGGGAAAAGGTCCGGGGTCCGTCTTTCATATTTTCGGCCCCCACCCGGCCCGGCCTGTCAAGTTCCCAGCTCTGCATTTATCTGTCAATCCGACCAAATGTATTCAGTTATATCTCTCTATTTCAAAATTATTGCAACATTTACATCCAAACATTAGAAAACCTTCAAGATCATAAATAGCGCCTCCAAATTACGGTATCCCATCGACTGACCGTTGTCTACTCTTTTTTCGACAAACTGTCTCGACAGCGAAACTGGTTGCTTTCACTTACTAACTGGCTGCAGGGGTAGGGGCAGTTCGTTGAAAAATACCGGCGATTTGATCATCTGACTTTTTTTGTTCTATATTTTGCTGATTTCTGGATAGTACCAAACTAATCACAAACTTTTCAAGACACTCTTCTTCCTGGATGGTTCGTATTTATTTTAAAGTTAAAGTAATTCCGGCTTGGGACGGGGGAGGGATCGAACCCACAGCCTCTGTTCCTGACGGATTCGTAGACCGACTCACTAACCACTAGGCTATGGAACCCATTCATATTCATAATTGCTCTAATACAGACTCCGCAGCAATCGCGATTTTACCAAATTATTAGCTCTTTTTCTAGTCACCCCCTTACCCCAATCCCTGCAACATTTACGTTCCCATTTCTGATACCTATGCATCCCCTACCACTACTCTCTGTCAATGGCTTAACCCCTCGGAAATCGCTAGGTGGGCGTTGTTTTGGGGTTTGGCGCGGCCGGCGCTATAGGTCGAGACAGATCGCCCCAGGCGGTGTTGTGCGCGTGCGCAGCGGCACTCTCGCCTGTCCCTGAATGAATGACCACCGTTGACTGTGCAAAGTCACCGACCGAAAGCCCGAATAGAACACTACAATGCCCAGTCGGTCACAGCCCCGACACTTTCACCTTCAAATAGAAAACTTCTACAAAAACTTCTATTCAGTTGATTATTGTAAAGCAATGCATATCTTTATCAATTGTATAATTATTCGGTGCTCCGGCTCAGTTTTAAGCTACAGTCAAAACTTTCACCTTCTCATAAAAAAGAGAAAAAAGCTTGCATCCAGTTTCTATTCAAAGTTATTCCAGATTTATTCATCTCGTGATCTGGTGAATTTTAGATATTTGGAGTACTATTCCGAACATTATTAGTAATATTTGATTATAGAACTTCTGCATCTTGATTACTCATCATATCTCGAACAGTTTTGAACAAATATCGATAACATACGGTATTTAGACCCTATAGTCCTTAATTTTTATAGTCAACCACCGATACACTGATTTCGAAATAAATCCTCCCCTTTACTAAAGTTTGCAACATTTCCTCTTCCCTTTCGCCCTTTTTGCTTTTTACCTTTCACGGTAAACTCTCTTGCCTATTTCGTCAGTCGCGTGCCGGTTTGCTCCCGTTCTGCACATATTTCTTTACTTCTGTTTGTTCTTCCGTCGGTTTGGTGTCCTCTGGTTAGTTTACCAACTTGCCGGTCGGCCCAGCCGCCGCCGCCGTAGATAGGTTTCTTCTTTCCAACTTCCTCATTGCGTATTTGTCCATAACACCGCAGCATCAGCACAACACCACAACTGTATGCGGCCACTAACAGTGCGCTGGCAAATACTCGAGCTTATGCCGGCTGGCCGAACAGTACCCCGCAGCAGCCTGTCAAAGGGCACAGACACAGTGGCAACCTGCAGGAAGTCGGCGCGGTATTGGCAGATCACCTGAGCAGATTACTACTTCCTGCTAAATGGATTGTTCGTTGCCAGCTGAGGGTGCGCTCTGAGGTTTGACATGAGTATTGCGCGACTGAGCTTCTGTTTTGGCCTATTCTTGGTAGCACTCAGTTATTCATTTGATTTTTTGTTTATACCCAGTATAGTCTATCCCAAGACCTAGTTTTCCAGCGCGGTATCACCAGCGGGGCACAGTGTTATAAAAATGAATGTGACATCGGTCGACGTGGTGCGTTTTCTTCAAAACTACATTCATTTTTATAACACAGCTGCCCGCTTGTGATACCGCGCTGGAAACCTAAGTCTTGAGATAGACTATACTATTATTGATTTAAGCTCAGTCTAATTATAGGCTTTAGAAATTTGCTATTAAACAAAACCATTATTAAATTATTATTATTATTATTATTATTATTATTAGTTTTGTTCATAATGTGATTTTGCTTACGCTGTGGCAATATGAAAATCGTTGCTAAGAAACATACGTGTTTCGCACTAAGCAGTATACTCTTGCGCTAATATACATTTTGCATCATAACTAAATAATCTTTCCATAAAAAATATTTATATTATGAATGTATCATGCAGCTTTAATTCAGCCCAACAATATAACACTTTAACTATGTTGGCCAAGATATACCGTCTACGCGCAACCACAAAATTAAATGTTTCATATATGTATATATGAAACAGATCCTTCCTTCAGATCCATTATTCTTGTATTCTCTATTCCTAAATCGAGCACTGCCAAATCAAATAGAAAGGTTTCTCTAGGTCCACTAGATAGTTTTACTCAGTCTTAGCTATCTTTGCATTTTAGTGCTTTTAGGCCGGACTTTTGAAGCAACAGAGTGATTCCCCACCCTTTATCTAGTAACAGGGGCAGGGGTGGTATAATTACGGTGGGCCCAGGCCCACCCTCATTCATTCATGTCCAATATGTACTAATTCATGTAATCCGTCTAGCTCCCGAGTCTTGACTACGGGGCTTGTTACTCTAACATCTCTGGCGACACTTCGTTATTACAATCGTTAATGCACTAACCACCTGATAGAGACCTCACTTTGGCACTAAGCTAAGACTAAGCGAATCGCCTAGATCACCTCAGGCACACTCGAGATTTTTGCCGAACACCTGCTGACACAAAACAAGCTGTTAATCTTTCTAATTCGGTAGTTTTAAGGGAGTAGCCTTTTTGATCTTTGCAGAATTTATTAGAACCGGCTACCTTTAAATGCATACATATTTATAATTATTACCAGTGCGCAAGTAAGCGAATATGATATTACTCTAAAGAGAAAATTTTCCCACTTATAAATTTCAGTAACATTTACTTTTTTAATTTCTCATATTGATTCAAATTCATATTTTTGTTGGCAACGAAAATCTATTGGTTACTAGAAAAAAGTTTATCACTTATAAAATTTAGTAACATTTACTTTTTACATTTCATATTTGAGCAAAATCAATCTTCTTCGGGGTCTTTTCTATCTCAGGTCAAGCAGCTTTAAAATACTTACTGCAAACTCAAGTCTTCATATTGCACAAGTTTCTGTTTCAATTTATTTCAATCAACTATTCTGTACAGCCTGAGTACTACGAACTTCCTTTTTGGCGGGGTTCTCAAAATTGACCGCCCGGCTCGGCCCGGAAGGGGCCGACCATATTATTGAAAATTCTCAATTTTTTTCGACAAATTTTGAAAATATAGCAACTATAGTTCCGGGCCCGTTTGATAACACCGCATTTAGGCTAATTTTCTTATTTAGATTGACCAAGATCCATTCAAAAAGCTACCGAACTTGAATCCCCACTTAATCATATCCTACTTTTTGTAACATTCACTTTTGCAACTTTGATTCACAAAACTTGTTATAATTTGTAAATAATCTCACTCTCGTTTTCCTATTTGGCATTCTGCCAGATGTTGTTTATCGGTCTTTTCCTCGTTGGGCTTTGTATGTTTTGCTCCTAGAGGCCTTTAGTCCAGCGGCAGCGGCTAGCCATGCCATCAAACTCGAGTAAACATCATTGGCGAGACGACGACGGCACGTGGTGCTCGGCCGGCCCGCTGCCCAATCAAGAACGCAATTGATATTATATCTCTTAGTTAGTAGTACGTTATCAACATATGTTTTTTAATACTTTTTCACACTTATATTATCGCGTTCCAGCTTTTGGGCCAAATTTCTAGCGGGAACTCAGTTGGAAGTCAGACCAGGATTTTGAATAGTTCCCCCTGAATACTTGCACATTTCAACTTCATGTTTTCACCTAAGTTTTCAAAGTTTCTCCTGATAAGCGAAAGAAGCTGCTCTGTCAAAAACATTTCCATCCGTGGTGTTTTATGTTGAAAACATTTCATATCTGGAAAACCGGCGCTCGTCGACCGACCGACAGGAGTAGTTAATCAAGAATCATGTGCCTAAGTCATCGCTCTTACCCTTAGGTCCAGCCAGCAACGGACGGCCGGCCGACAATTTCGAAAACGCGGCAACTGTGTCGTCGAGTCTGTTATCAGACACTTGCTAAGGGCAGAAGGCGGCGAGAGTCGCCGCAAGGAGGGCAAAATCAAATGTTTCAAAACTTTGTTTCACGTTTTCGTTATTAGAAGTTTTAATGGGAGGAAGAATTTTTCACCTATATTTAACTAGAAAACATTAATTACATGAAAGTTCTGAAATCATAATAATAATAATAATAATAATAATAGTAATAATAATAATAATAAATTTATGTCCAGTATCTCTTTATCAGGTTTTCTGTATTATGCCTAAACAAAAAAGTTCAATTATGCAAATTCCAAAAGTTTCTGCTCCCAATCATCACTTGTTCCGAATTCCAATCTTTCCCACTGCCTTAACTGACTTCCTTTCCCGTTCCCTACTCTTATCAGCCGGGATGCCGTGGCTACATGTGCCGGAGTCGCTTGAAATCAGCTGGTCTAGGGCAGGCAAGGGGCGAGCTGGCCAGCAGCGCCGCCAAAAAGATTGCGGACCGCCATCCTGACGTGGCAAATTCATTGACGACATAAGACTATGCTGCTGCCGAGTGGAAACAATATTTGAAATGTTTCAATCGGTCCACTTTACATTTACAATTGATAATTCGCAAAAACGAAGGCACATGATTGCTTTCGTAAAACTTTTGTAGACTTGAAAGTTTTCTATTTTATCTTTACTCAGAAATATGTGCGACCACCAATTAAAAAATAGCTTTCAAGCAAGTCTTCTGAGGGTCTGCAACATTTACTTTTGCCCAAACTTCAAAGTAGAATTTGTAAACGCCCTAAAACCTTCAAAACTACATACAACCTTAAGCCATTACATCACAACTTATCCAACCCTGCGCTACCTCAAATCCCCCCTTTTTCGGGTTCTGAACCAAAACAGAAATGTTTTATGCTCATTTTTGACAGGCCAGCATAAGTTTTTATTGTTATTTACTAGTTCGGCATCTCACCATGCTGCTTTTTCAGTGCCATTGAGTCACGCGTATGTGCCTTGAGGTTCCCATCAACAATTCCTTCATTTTCTTTTATCTATTGATTTGGAGACCGAAATTCCCCCTGAATCAGGCGGATCAAAGATTGGGCCTAAAGACTTCCGTCACACGCCTAGTCACACATATTTTCAGACTTTTTGCAGAGTTGGAAAAAACTCGATGCGATCAAGAACCTTTTGAGCGCAAAAGTAAATGTTTCTCATTAGTTTATTTGCTTCTATTGTAGTGAAGTATAGTAAATACAAACTGAACGAGAGGATCTAGAATTTCGAACCACAAAATGTTTGCAGTACTGTTCATATTCTTTTAAAGCTTTAAACCTTTGTTGCATTTCTTGCATTCAAATTATATATATAGTTATTTACCCTCTGCTGAGTAGGTATAGTCTGATTCAAGAGGAATAATGGAGTACAGTTTGCGTATATTTTCGGTTTTCGAAAACTTCTAGAGCCATTTTTAACGAGATTCTTTTTTAACACTGCCTTATTACTCTTGAATAGAACTATAATGAATTTGCAATGTTGCAGAATTGTGATCAAAGAATCATTTGGTTCTCCACCCATTAACGATACGAAACTGACTAACCCGAGAGAAGGACTTTATAAGTTTCGACTTGCCGCATAACGGTTCGCGCTCAGCACGGCGCAGACAGTACGGGTCACCACCACCGCCGCCGCCGCCCAAAAAATGCAACATAGCAAACGAAAGACAATTTGGCGACGACAGTACCGCACTCTCTGTTTAGAATCGGCTGTTGAAGCCCTAGGGGGACAACAGTCGGCCAGCATCACATGATTTAGAAAAGTGAATGTTGCAACTTTTTCTTTCTAGAAGCACTAGCGAAACAACAACCGTTTAGTGATGGAAAAGCTGAGGCTATTTGGGTCAGTCGAAATTTCAATAATCAGCTTAAGATGAATAACATGAAAGGATCAATCATTGTGATGATTTCGTATTTTATAACTCTCTCTCTCTTCATTATAGTCCATTTCAAGACATAGGATTCCAGGGCGGTATCCAAGCGGGGTGCAGTGTTATAAACAATGAATCTAAAATCGGTCGACGTGGTGCGTTTTCTTCAAAAATACATTTATTTTTTATAACACTGCGCCCCGATCGTGATACCGCGCAGGAAACTTAGGTCTTGAGATGGACTATACCTGATATATGCAAAACATGTGAAACCCAAGTATATCTTGGGCTTTTAGTCTTACTCTCAGATCCTAAAGGCATATGCAAAACATTTCAAATCCGCCAAACGTGTTTCTGTCCTATTCAACTTTTCAAACCAACCGACTGACTGACCTAGGCTAGGTAGGTCAATGGCGAGAAAAGGTGCCCCAATGCGAAAACAGCACCCCCTCCGAATCTAAATTGCCTATTTGTACATTCGTTTCGCGGGCCTGTGCGACCCCCCTGCGGACGCGATTACGGACCGCCAAAGTCGGTGCCGACGCTGGTAACCTTGTATTCACGCAATTGCAACCTCTTACAGTTTGCAGCAAGCGGGAGATTGAAACATTTGGTTTTAACATCTTACTCTTTCTTTTTCAACGAAACACTGCGCACTCCTCATGTTAGAAAGTATAGTCTATAACAAACAAAAGACCGCAGAGCGCAGTGGTATACGTAGGCTTCCGCAATAGCGTATTTCTCTTTTTCTGGATATGATGCAAAATAAAACTAGTACAATCATATTCTCTCTCCTTTCTTCTTTTTGTTATGAACTATATCTGTTGGACAGGCTTCAAAGAATACTTTTGCATGAAATCCATCGGTTTTAGAAAAAACAGATACGCTTCTGTGCATTTCAATCTAAACCATAACCTATCATGGTATCTTAGAAACCGCGGGTCGGCTCCAGATGCTCTTAGTACGTGATTTTTGGAGGTAACGAATTCCCAACTAAGTACCGAAAGTATGATTGAAGTACTGTCCTAGATTGAT
>JAQGAV010002507.1:0-15458 GCA_034691345.1 Phasmarhabditis papillosa
ACCGAGAGTACAGCTGTTGAATTGGGGCGCGGGGCGAACCGAGGTGTCTCCTTCAGTACTACCCACTATTATACTGCCTCTCTCCGGGATACTACCATATAGCCCTATTTCTTAATACATATTTCTTTTAATTAAGTTGTTCATTCACCGACTGTGCAGTCTACTCATCTACTTCCAAATAACTCTGTGCTTATACAATTTCTACCTGCAGATAGTGTTAATTCAGTCACGGTGAGGTCTAATAAGTAGTAATATTACTAATAACTCATGTATAACAGCAATGAGATAAAGGAATACAGGTCATATTATTGAAAATCTTTCAAGATTTCGCAACACCGCAGTCCCTATATTACTGTAGTGGGTGGTCTAACCTCTTAAGGAGATACTTTTCGCATTTTGGGCCTTTTATTGACTGAATAAGGTGACTGCTTGTAAAAATAACTACTATTTTCTAAAATATCTTTATGACCGAGACTTATTTATCATTACAGAATTACACTATCGAATACCGTGATTCATCTTCCTTGGACGATTTACTGTGGCAGAGAACTACGTTCATCGCAGATAATAGTAATTTGGCCACCATAGAAAGTAAGTCAATACCACCGGAGTAGAAAAGACAGACCACCCATTTAGATTTACATGTGAATCGAACCTACATAGCTCGTTTGTTTGTTACTGGTACTGCAGTACCGGGTGAAATGTCCAAGCAATTTGAATTTTCCACTTTCAATGCAGGTATCGCATTTATAAGTAAATTTATTAATATAGTGTATCTTTAAATCTACGCTCCGGTCCCGCTTTAAAACCTGACAAAAAATTTCGCACTTGCATTCACCCACACGGTACGCTAAGACCGTAGGTTCGAGATAGACAACGCAAAAGTTGGTGCTCTTGGTCTTTTTGCGAAGTCTGATTGGAGACAGACAATAGACGGAGTCATAGGTGGTTATCCGGCCGGGCCGGGCCGGGTTAGGCCGGGCTGGTAACCAGCTTATTTACGGCCTGAGGTGGTTATCCGGCCGGAGTTATCTAAATTTAACGGTTAAAAAATAAAATAAAAAGCTCAGATAGACATTTAATATTTTTTAATTATAATTAGTTATATTTATTATTTATAGCAGAACTACCATTAGTATCTCTTACACCTTCTTTTGTTTCATCTGATCCTCAATTAACAACACCCCTTGAGATTCAGTGTACGGCTATTTCTAGACCCTCTTCTAGTATACAATGGCTAGTAAACGGTAAGCAGACCACCCTATAGAATTCAGGACCACACATCAAAGTTTACATTTACTAATAAACTGACAGTAGAAACTTCTATTTTGTTAAAATGAATTGAAATATTTGCTTTAAGAAAATAATAACTATTTGTTTGCTCAATAGAAATTTAGTTATTTCTATTTTCTTAGACTGGCATCATATTTATAAGGTAATTTTATTCCCTCGGATGTGTAGTCCCAAAAAGATTGGTTTTTGTTTTATATTTTTGTATCTTATAAACATTGAAATAACAACTGAGTGTCTTTGAACATAAGAGTTAAACAATAAAATAAATATAGAACCAAAAAGGGATTGAAAGTCCAAGGAGATGCCTCTTCTTATGGGCCGTAAAGACTGTATATCTAAAAAGTTAGTCTATTTCCTAATATTATATATTTTAGACCAGTCTGTACATCTAGATCATTCTTTTTATACAATAACATCTGTTGTTGATGCTGCACATAGTTCTTCTATAATTAGGGCTAAGTCAAGGTAGGTAACAAGTGTTAACAGAAATACTTTATTATTATTATTATTATTATTATTATTATTATTATTATTATTATTATACTACAATCTTAAAACAGACTGTTTTCCTTTTACAGGACTCGTTCTGATACACTTACTTGTATTGCTTCCAATCCCGCTGGAGAAGTGTCTAAGAGTGTTTATGTGAGAATAAAAGGTATATTATATTATATTAAGTTATTTAATATCTTCTTGGTAGGTCCTGGCAGTCCCCCTTCGACAGTTACCGTAACCGCAGATCGGGAGAATGGATATATCGTGTCATGGTTGCCGCCTTCTCATCCCAATGGAGAAATCAAGGTGACATAGAATATATTGTTTTAATATTTAATTATATATATGTATTATTTAAATAAGTAATTATATATATATATATATATATATTTTAGAAATATGTAGTTTACCATTCTTTGAACAGAGAAGATCCCCTTTCCGATTGGAATAAACTGGACCTCGATGGAAGTGAACGAAGTGTCAAGTATGAATAAACCTCTATAGACTATAAGTATATGAAATTTTATTCTCCAGACCACCTTAAAACTTAATCTATACAAAATGTGTCAAAATATTCTTAAACTACTATTTATAATTACAGAGTTATAACCGAGAACAATTCGTTTGATGGTTTTTATGTTCGCGTGCAGGCGGCCACCCACGATGGTCCCGGAATAATCTCTGATGTGGTCGGCATTGAGAGAGATAGTAAGCTTTGAGGTGGCCTGGAGAATAACTATATTTTCAGCGCAGCCAATCTCTGTATGGATACAGCCCTATCAAGCAGAATACAACAAAACCCTGCGAGAATATCAACTAGAACCTAATAAAAATGTAAGAATAATGAAAATGACCACCCACTAAGTGAGCACTATAATTATTCTAACTTATATGTTTTAGACTTCGATTACCTGTTCGGCCAGAGGAAAACCTCGTCCTATAATGTATTTTGCTGTTTCTGAACACCAAAATGCAACTGATGTCGAAGTAATTTGTTCACTTTATCAACATTATATGTTTTATTAAATACTAAGTTAAATTACAGTTTATCTGAACCTTGGCAAGGCAAGCCAACTGAATCTTAGATGTTTTAATTAAATGCCACACATTAATATAACTTAATTAAGTTAATCATTAATATTTCAATATTCTTATAGGACGATGTTTGGCAATCCGTTGCAAGCCATCTAGAAGCCGATAACTCTACAGGAACTATGCACATTTCTTTGATAAGTAGTAAATTTGTTCACTGTAAAGCTAGAAACTCTGCGGGTTACAACATCTCTAGTATTAAATTAATAGTAAATAGTAAGTTTACAATGTTATAATTTTATTAATTAAACATATTATAGAACCTGGTGATGCACCCCGAAATATAGCCGTAGCCTCGATTGATTCTCGTGAAATAGTATTAATATGGGAACAACCTCTACACCCCAATCAACCAATTCAAGTAACAATTAGACTTAAATATTATTAATTCAATTACATATTAAACGGTGTAGGCCATTTTATTTATGCTTATAACGGCAATCTATATTTGCAAGAGGCGCGCGGTTTTGTAGGCGGGGTTTAGATTTGCACCCATACCTGGCCGTTTTACCTACGGATAACTGGGCGGTCTAGTTTTCTTGATTTTAAAAACACAAAAGTTGTTCAAAAGTTATTTTTCCGTAAGTTAGTAATGACATAAATAAATTTAGTAAAAGCAATACTATTTAGAATTAATTATATTGACAAATAATTGAATGAAATATCGTAATTTCGCCTAATTTTATTAGGTTAATTTGTATAATAACACTTCGTTTAAGATATAAAAACTCATTTACCAATAAAATAGTTTCGCTATAGTAAATGGTATATAGACCATCTTAACGAAATAACTATAGAGTAATAAATGATCGCCCAACAAGAAAATGAACAAACTTATAACAATATTTAAATATATAGTAGTTGTGATTATTAAATAGAAAAGGTGGTTGGCGATGACGGCGCAATAGACTGATATGAACGGGGCAATAAGGGATAGGTTACACCGCCCACACATATAACAAATGAGAAAAGTTGCACATTCCAGTTTATGGGTGCAAATGGGCCGGACCGGGCCCTAACTTTAGAAAAATCATTTATTTTCCAACTTTTCAGGAAGGAATTTTTAAAACTTTATCATTTTTTATGAATTTTGTTGTATAACTACAGTTTACTAATATCGTTTACAGCAAATTATTAGGCTTTTTTATAAAAATTGTCATAAAAATATTTCGCACTGCGGGCATGTCGAATTACTTGAATCTCGGCAAAAGCCCGGGCCGGCCTGTCAGAATTGTTAGTGAGGATTATATGTTAAAAGTATATGTTTATAGTTACATAAAAGAGTGTATTTGTAAATAAGAAAAGATAAGATTACTATTTTATATATTTTAGTCTTATGAAGTGTTATTATCAGCAGAAAGAGAAAAAGAGAAAGAAGAAGAACCATTGATATTTCATGCTAAAGCTAATGAATTATCTAGTTTTACAAAGTTAGTTACCATATCATATTCGAGATGGGTGGGCCGGACTTCTAACAGTAATTCTCTATCAATTTATTAAACATATTATATATAGACTATATTAATATTTAGAATAATAATTCCTTCGAATCTACTGAGAGCTTCCGTTCTTCATGTAGCAGAGATTAGAGCTGTTAATGAATTTGGTGTAGGGCCATTGTCGGATAAATACAGTTTTATAACACCTAATGGAGGTAGGATTTATATTGTTTAGAATGAATAGAATAGTTGAATAGTAAGAGGAATAAAATAGATGTATACATGAAAGAACCATATATATATATAGTTTGTATAACAGCTACATTTCCTGCTCTGTACTTTCAAAGATAAGGCGTCCATTCATTTTTATTTAACACCGCTGCTCCATAGAAGACTCTTGAAACAGACTATATTCTTATGAACATTAAATGTATACGAATATTATAAACGCCTTTCTTTTACTGTAGTGTTAAAAAGAAAAACAATACCACGGCGTATCCAGCCCACGTATTTTGTCCCCTTGGGCAGTGTGCCAAATATCGTGTTAGCACCCCGCCATAGTCCGTGATTTGTATTTTTCGTTTGAATTAATTGGTTTATCGTGTCTATCGTGGCTAAATAGGTGTATATTCGCAGTCTCCTTACACCTGAAAACTTCATTAAACTTTGGGCTTTGTTCCGTATATACGATTTATCAGTCCTTTAACTGAAAATGAAGTATAATTCAAACGACAAATACAAATGCCGGACTCTGGCCGCGTGCCAACACCAAATTTGACACACGGACAAAGGGGATGGGGTATACTCCGTGATACAGTAATGTGTTTATCTATAGTTTGTTTCAAAACATAGAATACATTGCGCCGGCCTCATACGATTCGCGATGTTGCAAAATTTGCCTTAAAATTCGCTGGAAAATGCCTTCCCTCTCTTCGGGCGAGAGAACTTTTGAAGGCAAATTTTTTGAAGGCTTTTGAATTTACAACAGCGCGCATCGTATGAGGCCGACGCAATGTAGTCTAGGTTCTGAAAGAGACTATATAAATCTTTTTAGGTCCAGAATTAGCTCCGTTCGACGTGTCTGTGGTTATAGACGAATCTAATACACCCATACTTTCATGGACACAGCCTAACTGCAGTGGACAAATTGATGTAGGCAGATTGTTACTCTATAGCAATATACTTTATATTAATTTATATACATATATTTATATTTATATTATAGAGTTACATTGTTTACTTTACTAAAGACCTCGGCCTCCTCAATGATAACTACAAAGAATGGCAGACAGCTGAAATTCCAGCTACCGTAACTGGGTAATCGTTGAGGGAGACCTATTTATGAATAGCTTTTAGTTATCGTTACAAATTAGACCACCGTGTTGGCATGAAGCCAAAATCATTTTATCGCCTGCGAATGACAGCAAATAATGCAATATCTGAAGGACCACCCAGTGCAGTTATTGAGTTTGAGACTGCCCATTCAAGTAAGTGAAGTGATTATAGATAGTTGTAAGGTAGCGTTCATAGTTCTTCCAATACCAACGGATATTAGTCTTTTATTGGATGAGGACAATACTCTACATATAATATTCCTCGCAGTCACTGACCCAGATGATAACACAAAGAACATTGAGGTTAGCTTATTATTCCTCTTAAATTACTATAAACTATTGTCTGTATCATAAGCTAATTTTTTAGCGGAGTATCATGGAGAGAGGCAGTGTTAGATTTAATTCAATGTACTTTTGAAGAAAAGGCTTACCTATTTTCTATTCATCTTTGTTTAACACAGCTGTGTTTAGGATAGTACGCTGACAAGAAAGCTCTTGATATAGTCGGCGGACTAATCGCTTGCAGTTAAAGGTCTAATAAATTAAAAATAGAGCACATCTTTGCTCTAAAGTTGCTCTAATTACTCTAATAAACTCTAAAACGTTTGCAGTTCGTACCGTAACCTCTTGTAAGTGATTAGTCCACCGACTATACAGAATATATAAGAGTATATTTTAGACCTATAAAATAGAACTAGTAGAGAGTGAGACCGCACTGTCTACAAAATGGTATACCGCTACTATACAGGCTACAACATTAGATCGGCTAACTAATAAGGTATGTTGTGTAAACTATATTTATATATATATCAATGATGTAGGTCGAACTCACAGTTGACGGTTCCGAGTTGACCCCCCACAGCGGTTATTGGGTGAGGGTTACCGCCGTGTTGGATAATCGAACCCGTCTTGTGCAGTCGTCTAAACCAGTATTCGTACGGACCGGTAGAGGAAGTAGGTATTCATTAATATTAATAAGTACTCTTATAAGAATATTAATATAATAACACGGCGATATTGCAGAGCTGCGAACTCGGGCTGCTATAGATGGCGAAGAAGCAGTCAGACGTGATCCTAGTATAACAGAAGAGGTAGGAATATCTATATTTGTTTTTGAATAACCAGAGTATAAACGCCGTGTGTGGTAAGGCACCGCGATGACCGAAGCTCCATTCAAATATGTAAACGTTTGCATGACGCTAGCATTCATTTATTTGTCAGGGTGGGATTCGGGAAGTAATTAGTGAAGCTACCGAACAACTCGAATAATTTAATGTTCTCACTCAGTTTTTGCAATATATAATAATCATTTTCTTTTATATTAAAGTCATCTTAGGAGCCTATACAAAAACTACTACAAAAAATGTTTTCAGAAAAGTTTAATAAAGAAAAATATAATTAACCTATAGATTTCGTTTACTTGTCGAGCCGAGGGCAGTTCGGCTCCAGCGATACAATGGATGTGGAACGACAGAGCAGTGCCTTCTGAGGATACTGACTGGGTGGTCGAGGAAGAAATTATAGGCAGGAAGCGAGTGTAAGTAGCAATGTAGGGTTATGAAGTCTAAACTATTTAAATATTAACACAAATAATTTAATAACAGGGCGATAATGTCATCCTGTTACTTCCAGGTCAACATTAACCCATTTGGGAGTACGTGAATCCGGTGAACTTAATTGTTTCTCCTTTAACTCTGAGGGAAATGCAACCGCCACAGTGCAACTTATTGTATTGGGTGAGAATTTAACTTTAAACTCTTAGGGTGGTCTTTGCCTAGACCGCCCATATTGAATATGTGAAACACGAACTAGTTAACTGAGACTTGAAAAGTTTTAACTTTTTTGTATGTCTATTTAATTAAGCAGTTAAATATAAATAACGTTTATTTAGGGCCCGGTAGTGCTCCTAAGGATATTTCGGCGACAGCATATCGTAACCAGATAACTGTAAAATGGAGGCAGCCTACTGTACCTAATGGAAATGTAACGGTAGCCTTTATTAAATAACTTAATATTATTAATATTAATATATTATAGAAATATCTGTTATACTATTCGGTCAGAAAGTTAGACGATCTGTGGGATTGGGAGAAAGTAAGATTATTTTATTATGTTTCTACAGTAAATTTATAACTATTCGATATTATTAGAGTTTTTAGTGTCAATAGTTTTACATAAATAAATACAGTCTTTCTGGAAGAACAATAATTGCAGGTGGAAGTGGACAATTCTTCATATTCCCTACATGCCACCCACCCGGAAAGTAGGTATTACCTTCGTGTGCAGGCAGTTAGTGACACTGGAGCAGGTATTATATCTGATACAGTGGAGTGCATAAGCGACACACATTGTTAGTTGTTTACTTCTAAATAAGTTATATTTATAATTAAGATGAGCCTATTGAATTATTCCTTATAACAGAAGAACTAATGAACGATGGGGTTCAACCCAATGAAAATGTTAAAATCAGATGTTATGGTCGGGTTAGTCAATTATTTTAATAAATTAATCTACTTTTTTATCTTTTAATTATTTTATTTTATTTAATAATTTGATGCCACTCTTAAAGGGATTACCCATTCCAAACTTATACTACTTTTGGGAAGACGATGAATTTAATGAAGAAATGGTTCCAGATGAAGGTATAGAGAAAGATGAAGACACTTACGAGGTGGGTGGTATTTTTTAATAAACATCGCTTTCGGTCTATTTAAACTTATTACATTGAAATGTAAAACACTATATTTTAGTTCTCTGCCTACTTTGAGAAGGCCACAGCTTACAATCGTACAGTAATTTGTAGGGCTGAAAATAAATTCGAAAATATATCAGCAGCAACTATTCTTGTTGTAAAAAGTAAGTATAATTTATAAAATAATAATGAAAATATAATGTTTAAAGTGATTATAAGTTTATAGCTGTTCATACTATTTAATAAAACTTTCTTAGCATTTAGTTCTTAAACCTACTAGAATACATTGTAAATATTGTAAAGAAAATCATTTCGGAACTGACCATGATTATAGTCTGAATCAAGAGCTATCTTTCTACCACATCCTCCTGGGGAGCAACAAATGTTTTGTAATAATGAATAGAAATTCTTTTGTACAAAAGTACATTTATTTTTATATAACACCTCCTCTCCTTAGAAACCTAGATGCAGAATATATGAATTCTTCAGAGCCCGGTGATGCTCCTAGCAGCATATCTTGGCGATTCGAAGACGATGGTCGATTATTCATAAACTGGAACCAAGTACAATATCCTAATGGAAATGTCGTATGTTTTAGCATTAGAGCATATTTAACTACTCTAATTAGAGCTATCATCTTTACCTATCCGAGTCAGATGTAGTTGTACCGGGACCACCCATATTGTGGAATAAGGTAGTAATTATAGATTTATGTGAGGTATTGAGCTTTATTTTAGGATGAAATACCGCTCAATATGAATTTGAGTCTGTGCATTGCCGCTGTTAACGAATGGGGTGAAGGCGAAAAAAGTGCCAGCATTATTATAACAACCCCCAATGGAGGTAACTATATTATATTTTGTATAATTTTACACAAACCACCAGGAGTGGTTATTAGAAGGAAATGTTGGTATTCATCTCACATGGATTGGCGCTTTTGTTTTTAGGATAACGAGGACATCAGCTATGTCTTAAAATACTATCCTAAAGTCATTTAACCTCATTTTCTCCGTTGGCGAGTCGTGCCTACTTCACACAGACTCTTTGCACTCCTGACATATTTTAAGAGATTTTACAGGGCCCCGGGATGCACCCCGTTTCACCGCAGTTAATGGTAGTACATCATCCGTTTTGCTACAGTGGAGACCACCCACGTTGTCCGAGGGAGAAATTACGGTAGTTTAGGTCAAATATAGAATAGTAAGAGTTGCATTATAGATGTATCGACTAGAGTATACTAAAGTTAATGAAGAAGCTGGTCACATTGATGAGGAAAACTGGAGAAAGTTAGAGGTAATTTAGTAGTAAAATAGTATTAATAAGATAAATAAGATGGCTAATATATTTATAAGCCTAGGAGTTGTATAGCCCAGAATATTCACAAACATGATTACCGAGCGCAAATGAAATACACAACAAAATGTGATCTGCGATTCTGACAGCAAATATTATTATCATTATTATTAGGAGTTTAATAATAATAGATTAATTTACAGGTGGCTAGCAATGTAACAGAAGCTACAATTACCGAGACGGGTGGTCTGCCGGTCAACTGTAAATTTGCCGTGAAGATATCAGCTAGAAACGAACTCAATTGGGGTCCGTGGTCAGCGGTTCGTGGCCAAAAAGTGCTCAGTATACTTTAGAATATAATTCTGTAATTCCTTATTTTATTACAGATAATTCACAAAAGTTAAAGCAGGATATACGACTGTGTTCTCATTTTAAACTAACTAAGTACATTTTTACTGGAGCCCTAATACCAGAGCAATTGAAAGAACCCGCACACATCTAGATGCAACCTTCTCAATTATATATAGTGAAACTGAATTCCTTATTAAAATATTTCATGAATTGTGCATCAATAGTACAATATTTGCATTTGTTTGGTACTTTTTCCTTAGAGCGCGGCGATTGCTTATCGAGTTCAGGGTTGTTGGCGGGCCGGGCAATAACTTATGTTCAAATTGATTATTTTCTTTGCAATAAAAAGGTACAACGTTGCTTGTGGATTGCTTTATAAGGTCCATTTGATTTTTCATTTTTCCGTACTTTTAAACAAGGAACCAAAACATTGGTCTACGGCGTGAGAAGACAATTTCGTGAACATTTTTGGCCATTACGGAAATATAATAAGTCCAATCTTAGTAAACTCAAATGAACTTTATTGCGCAACCCAGAAGTAACATTAAACCTTCTTATTACTATAAAAATAATCAATTTAAACATAAGTTATTGTCTGTCAACAACCCTGATCGAGTCCTAGCTAAAATCCCATGTTATTGGCTCCTATAATGTCTGAATAAAGCAATGAATATTGGCTTTAGGTGGAATACTTCGACACTTATGAAGTTGATAGTTTGTTTGCTCCTGAGAATGTAACAGCTCTTTTATCCAACAACTCTCTTACAGTACTCATACCACCTCCTCATAAATACAAGGTATATTATCTGTAATTCTTAAATAATTTCAAATTAAACATCTTTATTACATAATAAATAAGATATTTCAGCATTTGATAGTGTATATTCGACCAGTAAACAGTGATAAATACTGGAGATATGAAGCGAAAGACATACTCGTTAACCAAGAGAAGATAACCATTGATGACTTCCCCTTGGATAGAAATGCACGGTAGGCTACCGTAACCCATAGCTTGCTCATCTAATTAATCAATAAACTTGTATATTTTATTAAGATTAAACGGCCGCACATATAGTTAACTATCCCTAGTTTTCAGGTATCGTATGAAAGTGGCTGGAGTTGTTGGCAATCGCGAAACAGAACACTCGGAGGAGTTTTCTCTAGAGATGGAGCAACAAGGTAGGTGGGCCACACACGAACAAAGGACCACCTCAAATATAATACAATATTATAACTATATTTTCATATAATAATATTATAATGTATTTTTATCTATATTATTATAACTTTATATTTATGTAATTATTCTTCTTCCAGCAGGCTCAACACAAAGTGAGGAAACTACAACAAGCCGTCGACTGGTGAAGGAACCCCCATTAATATAACTTTTTGCATTTAATTATTTTTTAACATTTTAGTGCAAACGGTTAATTAGTTGCAGCACTTATTTATATATGATTATTTCTATTATTATTATTTATTTTACATACTTTATTTGTCATAACAGATCATTTTATAAGAAAAACTTGCACACATTCTTGATTCGGAAAACAGGTGTTCAATTCAATTGTCTTTCTTCTACAAAACGCAACATATATTCACATTAACTATTATTAAAGTAAATATTTGCTACAAACTTGTTTATTGGATTGGGGCATCATATTCTTTACGTGTGGTCCTAGGCTCGAGACAACAGTATGTATGATCTATTGTGAGCAACCACCCAGTTAATTATTAACTAAATCTAAAAATAAGCCAAACTCTTTTCTTAAAGATAATCTGCTTAAATTTATAAATTACAAACCCAGACGATTGTAATGATTGTAATACTTAGCACCTAGAAAAAGTAGTTTGTACGAAATTACAGAAACTCGTATTTGTAGTAACCATGGTAACGAAAAACCAGATGGTTGTGCTGGATTGGCAGGACCACCGGGACCTTTATAAATAAAATAAGTATTGTTATTAATATTCTATTTAAGATAATACAGTCATGAATCTAATTGTTTTTTACTCTACTCTAGTATCTGCCGTTATTTTGTCTATTATACTACAATGGGAGCCGCCTATACAAATAAGGTTTGTAATTAATTGTTATTGTTAAAATCAAAATTAACGATGCGGTACTGAAAAATTAAAAGCCGCATGTCTCAGTACATTTCTCTTCAGAGTTTGCTATAGTCAGATTCAAAAGTAATAAGGCCTTATTACTTTTGAATCTGACTATATATGCGGAAGATACTAAGAAAAATATGCAGAAGACACGACCTCTTACTCTTGTGAAAGACTATAGCAAAGACTATGGAAAGACTATTCTAAATTGCTTCTTACACAAATCGTCTATTTTAGCAGCTAGATGCTACAAAATAGATTTATTAATCGTCAATAACTTTAATTTTCTAGTCGCCGGCTATTTGAAGTAGTAACAGGCTATGCAACAATATTAGATGAACAATATGATGTAGAAAACGAAATAGAACTACCAATACTCAAAGAGAACATAAAGTACAGGTAAATATAAATAATAGAGACAATTACAAGACTAATACATTTTACAGTAATGTGCTTGGGTGGTCATGCGATGTTTCTGAATTTTTCTCGCCCCACTGCCATACCACCGTGTCCCTCCAATATTGCGCTAATCACAGTCAATATTCATATACTTATTTGAAGTTGACTAATATAATTTGTATGGATAAGTATTTAACTGAAATTCCTTGTCAAACACCGTAAGTTATAAATACCTTAACAAAAACTAAAATAAGCATTTATTTTCACAATAATCTAACAATATGCATATCTAAAGTAAAGATGTGTTAATCTATTTAAGGACATACTTCCCTTAAAAGTTTCTAAAACACGCAATATATTCAAACAAATAGACAGAAGACACGGCCTCCTTACTTTTTAATAACATTAAATAAGTATGTCTAAAATAGAGCTAAAAACAATTAAGATATATATATATATATATATATTTAGTGTTTTACTATTTAGAGAGATATCGAACGGTTCCTGTCTTAATATTGTAAAAGATATAACGATAATAAAGAACTCTACACAATTAGTACTAACCTCACAGCAAGTAAGTATTTTAAAAAGTGTTGAAGAGGAAGAAAAAACGCTACAAGCGTGTTTCTATTTCATTATTTTCAGCTTGATACAAGTTAGAAAAAAGATAACACTAATTTAATTTGGTTTAATTATTTTCTGAATTTAAACTATTGTAAATATCGAGAGTCCTACCAACCAGAAAAAAGCAATTTAGATTGGCAGCGACCTACATCAACGTTTTCTAAATATCAGTGATCAAAATAAAAGTTGTTATCTCCGAGGTGATCCATTGATATGGCAGGGTAGGATTCCCCTTCTGGAAGCAGGTTGGTTGTACGTGGAAAGGGTGCACACTAAAAGGGCGCCGGGTGATTCAAGATAGCCGAGCATTACGTAGAATTTTTTGTTCCTTGGAAAAAAAATTTATTTCAACTTTCAATGTAGGGCTTAGAACGATACCATGTCTGGCTTACCTTATAAAACATGCATATAATCAGACCACTACGAATACTGAATTATCTAAAAAAAGAAAAAACACAGTTTAAACACACTCAATAACAAAACAAAAGAAATTTCTCAAGGGAAAAAAATTTCTACGTTATGCTTTCCTGAAGTTTTTCTCACTCGGCTGTCTTGAATTACCGGGCGCTGTTTCCACCCCTTACGATTCTATTTTATGAATTTTCAGGTAGATATATAATATTTCATAACAAATAACTCTTTACAGACTCACATGGAAACTGTGTTTCTTGGAATTCTGTAATCGAATTTGGCAAAAACTACAGTAACCTTTGCTTGGCCAACTCTAAAGCAGCAGATGAATTACATACATTCTCTGATTCGAACGCGGTCTTCTGCAACTGCGCCGAGTGTCTCACTAACATTCAAAGGTGAGTCTGCCCCATACAGGGCAGCAAGAGAAAAAATAGGGAAATTCGGGGAAAAAGGAGCTTTGAAAGCGACTCAATTTTAATTTCTGTGACATTCAATTCACTCTATTCTGCCACATTCATTCATCAATTATGATGAAACCCAACTAATCCGTCTTCCGGAGCACATTCTAGTTAGTCATGACAAAGGAGTGGAGTTTCTATCTAACAATAAGTTAATTTAATTTTAGTTCAGACGCAGCTGGAAATAGTAGCAAACAGTGTCCGTCTCACCTTCAGTTAATATTAACAGTTTCAAATGGAAATATCATATCAGCTATACTCAAGTATGTTCTATATTAATGCTTATTTAATGAAGAGAACCTTTATAATACAGTCCTTCTTCTAACAGAATCGGTATATTTATTTAGAAACCCCTTCACTCTCTGTTATGTTTCATTATATTAGGCATTGTGTAGTCGGTTATGCTCTGACATTCTTAAAACAAAAAGAATTTTTACCCAAAATACGGATATTCTTGAAGCTGCTAAATTTAACAAATCGCAAAATGTTGCTGGGGTTCTCTATCTAGTTCCGATGTATGCATATAAGGAAGACCTGTGGCCGCAGAAACTGCATTAAATTAAGAAGTTGCGATAAAATCTTCGCGACATACGGGATTTTCACCTAAAATAATGGTAGAAATGCCGATCTCCGCCTACTGAGAACCTATGCGCAGGGTGGCAGCATAATTTAAATGCCCATAACTTCGTTCAAAATCATCGTAAGAAAATTTGATCTTATTTTTTCGACTCAGAATGATTAGCTCTATCAAACACAGCATAAAATGGCAAGTTAATTTTGGGTGTACCGTGCCCCTAAGAAGACTATATTATATCTTTAGAGAGAACTGGGATTCATGTAAGACTGAAGATAATATACCTGTTAGAAGTTACATAATGTTTCTTAGAGCCTCATATATGGAAGAACCAACGATGTGGGTTTATCTCTATGGGACTATAACGTTTACGAACTGGTCATTTAAGAACCGGCCGTTTCCGAACTTTGTGATTTTTCCGATTTTTAGGAAAAAAACATGAAAAAGTGTACTGATCAATATCATAAAAAGCATTATTATATCAACTTTTGATGCTGAATGGAATGCAAAAGATCTTTTTTCAATAGCTTTAATATGAACCGAGTTATCCTTCAAATCCTCTTTCATTCACTATTAGCTTCAATGACTTAAAACGAAAAACGGGTCTTCCGCATTCAATTCAGCATCAAAAGTTTATCTAATAATGATTTTAAATGATAAAGGTAAGTACACTTTTTCATCGGTTTTTCCTAAAAAATCGATAAAATCACACAATTCGGAAATGGCTAGTTCTGTTTCGGCCAGTTCGGAAACGGGATAGTCCCATATATATATATATAGCAGAACGGTGCCTATGGTAACTTAAAGGTACCTAGACACGGGTTTTTCATGTTTATTTCAGATGATAGGGCTAATTTTTCTGATTCTAAATATATAAGTATGTTTATA
>JAQGAV010002508.1:0-15453 GCA_034691345.1 Phasmarhabditis papillosa
TGCCGGAATTCCGGTTTCCGGTTTCCGGATTTTAAAAAACCTTTCCGGTTTCCGGAATTTGTGTTTTCCCATTCCGGACAACCTTGGTCCTGATTCCCTATGGTCCCTTCGTCTCACGTCATCCTCCTCATTTCCTATCAAATATCTGTGATCTCGTGTTTCGTAAAAATGAATAAACAATCTTTAAAAAATTTTGAATAGCAGGGGTCGGAATGCGCCGGCCGTGATAGAGATTATCTGTTGAAGTGAATTATACGTTACTAGAAAAGAAGGAATGTGAAATTATAATGTTGCAAAGATTCTTTGTTAGTTGATTACATGTTAATTGTGATTTCACAGAATTACATCTTTCACCGATAAAACGTAAACAGGCTTAACCAATGGTCTTTTCCTATTCGCATTCTGTAACGTTTATTCTATCATTGTATCAAAATATCGTAGATTTGTTTTGTCTACTTCTATTAGAATGCCAAAACATCTTACAATATAAAAAGGTATCAGTTTTCTTATTCAATCATTCGATTTCAGTTTTTTTTCTAAATATCTTCTTTTAGAATGTACAAACTCGCTGTTATTGTCCTTTTTGGTCTCTCGGCAGTCCTCGCTCAGAATAATAATAATATACCATGTGGATTCTGTAGGTTTAAAGTTAATTAAAAAGATAATAAAAGTATTTATTCAATTATAATATTTATATATAACTATATATCTTTATTTTATTACAGCTTGTTCTCGTCGTACTAACTTTTTAACCAATATTGACGGTATATTCTCGACGGTCACTTGTTCCGATCGTTCACCCGATCCAAGTGCCAGATGTAATAGTTGTTGTGCTGCAAGGGGATTCGTACAAGGACTTTCAAGAGTAAATGAAATAATTATAACATTTAAATAACTTATATTTTAGACTCAGAGTTCTGGTTTCCTCGGAACTAATGGAGACTGTATCTGTTGTTTTATGAACAATCAATGCGCAACAAACCCAGGAAGACCAGTTCCTGCATTTGCATCGAATGGAAAGAAGTAGACGTATACACTTGAATAAAGAATAATAAAACAATGTTATTTTCTATTATGCTCCCATTTCTTATTAGTTTATACTAGTATCCAAAACTATTACAATTAATTTGGATGTGGTTGTCTACAAGTACAGTCAACACAAAAAGAAAATATTTATAGTATACGAATTTACAATTTTTTCAATCACAAACAAAAATCACCGTCAACCTAAATATGACTAAAAAAGGCTATTCATTCTTTTAAGAAAGTAGAGATCTTCTTATGAAGTTATTGGGCTTTGAACATTTCTAGTAGGTGACGGTTGCGGAAGTATAATCCTAAACGGTCACGCCCATACTCCTAAATATCTAAATATAGTAATTCTAGAGCGGATCACTTACAGCAAATCCAAATCCAACAGGTGACAGTTCAACTTGAAGGAGACCCCAAACACCCCAGAAAAAGTGGGAAATTGGCACGAATGGCATAGTTTCCTATAATAAAAAGTCTAATAAACTAAACTTTGGGTATTTAAGCATTACACACTTTTTCTAAAACATTTGCTAATTATTTGCTGTTTTGTATAATTATATTGTATTTGCAGTGTTGTGCTTACCATAACGAGTTCTTCTGCTTTTTTGTAGAGTTGATTCTCCGAAGTTCCCCCGAGCTCGCGTAGATAGTTGACAAAGAATTCGAGCATCTATAAAGTATCTATTGCGATTTAAATGATTAACCAATGTCTTAAAAGAAATAATTGTATTTATATAATTATTTAATCATCATTATATATAAGTAAGTATCTAACTACCTGTTCTTCATCTGGGAATCGTGAAGAGTCAATTTCATAATATGGATCTTCATCTACATCATAGTCTATTGTGTATTCAACAAAGTGATTGGCAAAATCAAAACCACTAAATACAAATGATTTTAAAAATAAATATATGTGTAACTAACCGATAGTTGTAACTGGCATATTCAAAATCGATCAATACAAGTCTAGGATCAGCAGGATTAAATGCGGCAAGACTGTTACCACATCCACTAGATTCATCACTTAATGAAGGCAGTCTGATGTTACCCGATGAAGCTTTCGGTAGAAGAATATTTCCTTAACGTTAAATTATTTTAAGTTTCTAACATTAAAGTTTTAATGGGAAATATAAACTTTTTAATAAAATGATTCTTTGGTTAAGTAGTCACTCCTAGCTCCTAATGTCCCGTATATTTTCATGTATTTCTGATTTCTAATACTACGTTGTTTTTTCATACTTGTCTTCCGGATAAAGTCTCTTTTTTTTCCTAATTACCTTCCTGGAGATCATTGTGACAGAAAGTAACCGGACTCTTGCTTTTCCCAATCATTAGCCTAAAATATGCATCTTTTATATGCTTCTTCCTGTTTGGACGAGCTGGCTCCCTCGGGAGCTAACAAATCACTTGAACGTTCTTAAAAAATATAGAAGAGCCAGAACGCAACACAATTCGCTATTCTTGCGAACTTTTTACAAAACTCAAATAAATTTGGAGAATGAAGAAAACACACAGAAAAATTGAACAGAAAATGGTGAGATTTTAAACTGTTGAACGTCACTATTGCTCTAATCATACGCACCTTAAATGTTCAAGTTCTTCCCCGATCATTTCACAAGTTAGGAGTTGTGGAGCGAAATCCACGAATTCTTCAGAAAGCTCAAAGTTTAACTTGCCAGTTGGTGAACAACGAAGCTGCTTCAGCCATCTTAAAAACCAAATTAATATAATTTTGCTCATGCCCGTCTGTATTTTATTGTTAGGTTAGTTTTTTTCTTGATTAATTGAGAAACCCTTGGAACTAATTAACTCATAATGAATATTATATCTACAAATTACAATTAATGAACTTTAGTTGTACCAACATTAACATATTTATTCTTTTTGTAGAATAAACCATCTTTTTAAACGGATTTACCTTTGCAAGGCATCGCATAAGTAATCGGGTTCCTTCCAAATTGGAACTTCCAATTGATGTACTTTAGCTAGCCTTTTTGCTATTTTCGAGGACATTGTTGGTAACGAAATTTCCCGACAGGCAAGAGGTCGAGACTAAAACAAACAAATTAAGAGGGAACTAGTGTACACAAGTATCAATAAAGACAATGGTTCATATAAAACACTTACTGGAATGTATTCTTCTAATCGGCCGCCGCTAAATATTCCGTATAGTTTTGGTCCCAGATGTCTCTCTGATAGTAATGTAAAAATGACAGATTCGGCTACTAAATGACTCTCTGTCTCAGGATTGAAATAAACTCTCAGAAGAACCTAAACTATTTATTAATATCTTTAATATTATGTATAAATACCTTATCCGGTTCATTTCTAATCGGAGGGTGAGATTCGTGTAACCTACATAAGAATAACATATTGCTCATGCCACCCCTTAAAGTTAGTCTTGAAGCATATTCAAGTTTCGCTACTCACTTAATTCTAATAATTCGCAGGTAGTCTAATGGTACAGTCTTCCAAGCACCACCCAAAAACCTAAATATAAATTTGTGGGTTTCCTCAGTTTCAGAATTCGTTTAAAATATAAGAAAAGAGTTTCAGTGACTACTATACCTTGCACATAGCATATGAGTTCTTTCTTTGAGTTCCCGCATACTATTGACGTCAGTTTCCAACTCCATATTCGAGAGAAGCTCCTTCATTCCCCTAAATAAGAATATCAAGTCGAATAAAAAAATAAAACTACTGATTTTCTAATAGTTTAAAAAATTCTATAACCAACTCTGATGCTGCGGAAATTTTCCGTCGAGGAATGTCATCTGTGGTTAAATTCATCGCTGGAAACAACATTAGAAAGTTACTTTAAAGCAATAGGATAAATGTATTGTAAGCATGAATGTATTATAAATATGAATATTCGCAGTGGGCGGTGTATTTGGCTGGTATCTTAGCTCATAAACATATATCAAGCAGGTACCAAAAGCCTCTCTATTGATTGCGTGTCCAGCCACCTGGTAATAAGTGCTTTTCAAACACTTTTACGAATGGGTGGTCTAGCTGCTTTACATTTACAATAAATGAGGCAGTTTTTTGCAAGCATTTAGTAAAAGTTTTTGTTTCTAAGAATCTTTTTCAAAAAATTGCAATGATTTACAAGACATTAACGCATTTTGTCTTGCTAATTAGAAACTAAGTTAGTTTATAAAGCTAAGAAATGATTCAAAGAGCTGCCTAGTTGTTGTATGTGAGTCTAGAAAAATTGTATTTGTTTGAATGTGATTGCAAGTCATTAATCTCGTGCTAAAACAGACGGATATTACACCAATAGAATGCCTATAAAACAACGTGACCATCAAATAACACCAAACACTTTAAAGGCTCATTTTAGATTCTATTCTTTATGTATACACAAATTATATAATAAAAGTTGATTTAGGTCATATTTCTTACAAACAAATAGACTGATCATTTAACCTTACGGCTATGGAGTTAAAACAACGCTGTCTCTTGAAACATTATTTTAAAAAGTTTATTTTAAGTTTAACCTAACTTTATAAGATAGCCCTTTTCGAGCTACAATTTGTCATTTAGTGTCAAACTTAGTTTCTCTAAATAACACAATAATTTCCTTTTATTATTGAGGGAAAATTATGTTTCTCTAATTTTGAGACTAGCTATTTTTGAAACTAATAACTGGCAATTTAAAAACATTAGGTAGATTTCCATTGGTTTTATCTCACCTAAAATGTCCTTCAACAATGCTCATATTCTTTGTTTCGTTTTATTTGTAGTTAGAGTCTGAAATAAGTCTGTTTAACAAAAGGAACGAGAATATGACAAAAACATAAGTAATATACACACATACATATGTTCCATGCTTTTTTGTTAAATCAATGCGCTTCATGGGCTTTCTACTAAAGCCACCAGATTTCAACTTGTTAAAACTTTGGAAATCTTCACAGAATATTAGTTTTTCTATGGTTTTGACTTCCCAGAAAGAAAAATGAATGTGCTTTGGGGATAATCAAAAGATGTAAACATAGATATTTCGCAAGAAGTTTGACGGACAACGAAGAATGGGAAGTTCGATTCCATGAAATAGCCAAACATTGAGTTAGTTACAGAACTGAAATTCAAATGTATAAAGAAATTGTAAACACTCGGAGAGGCTTAAAGTGCATTTATGTGGACGGGTGGTCCCAGTGTCATTCAAAGATCATAGAATATTCAATGCTGTCTCAATTAAAGAGAAAAATGTCTATGCGAAAAGAGACGACTTTGAAGCAACTATTCGATGAAATATTTCATTAAAAGGCAAATTGTTTAGAGAAAAGAGCAGTATCAAGTTGTACAAAGACAAGTAAGGTTTCTTGATAAAGAACTTATATCATTTTGAAGACCCATAGTTCACTGTTCTATTACTAAAATTTGTTATTTTGTGTAGAATACATTCATAATTTAGAAAACATTCAAACTTTCGACGCCTCAAATCTGTATTAGTCGTGCCGTTCCCAAAATGTCTATCCACAATTTGAGAAAAATCAGCATTGCCAACTCTGGGGATGTCGGAAAAAAGAATGCTGTGTTGGCGTTGCGCATCTAGTCGGAGGCAACAAAATTAGGGAAAGAGAGCTAGCAAAAAGAGCGTATTTCGTATGCAATGGAAGGATATTGATTTTCTGCTTTCCGTTGGATACCATAAAGCGCGAAAAACACGGAGCAGAACACCCAGATAGATAAATATACATTATTTATCAAAGTATGGTAATGAAGTTTATCGGTAGATTAAATCAATAATCATTTGGACATGGAAAGTAAACCAGACGAGTGATTGAGTGTTTCATAGATTTGCTTAATGAAGCCTATTAACTCTATGACTTTTAATTATACTATTTAGTTGTTTATTATAGAATTAATAACAAGTAATGATAAGAGGCAAACATTCACAAAAAAGTAGATCTAAACTATTTTATCTTATTTGTCCGGCTAAATACGGATTCCCTTTATTATAAGAGCTTCTTTCAATAAAAAATATGGAAAACAACTTTCCGGACATCCAGCAGGTACACCATATTGAAGACTAGCACCTGATCCGTCGGCGCTTTCCTCGAAATGAGACTACCCAAACCGAAAGATGTCGAAATTGTTGTGGACAAAGTTGATCAGGAAATATATATCTTAGTTATACTGACAAAAATTTCAAAAGTAATTACTTCAATTCTACAATTACTGACTATAGATAGAAAGTGTCGTCTACATAACAACTAGCCCACCTCTTCGAATGTAACTTCTTTCTTAATTTTATAATGTAAACTTAACTTATTACAATTCGCTCTCGACAATAAATAGAATAAAATGAGTTTTTATATAATTTGTTTACTTTATAATTTATGCCAAAAAACCTCAAACTGACATTATCTGTTGTACTAACCATAAGAATAATGCTCGTCAGTTTATAAAAAATTAATTAACGGTTCAAACAGTAGTACCATGCATTCATACTGCTAGATATTCTTATCGTAACAAGGACAAACACCAATCGTAGTATGAACTGTCATGATAAATTTAAAAACAGAGCATCTCCTAATAAAATATCTTATTTTCATTGAGTTCGAGAAAAACGGAATATCTGGAAAATTTTCGCTAGAGATTTTCAAAAAATGTATTTGTAGGACGTTTCATTGCAGAAACAATGTGACCAGAAAATTATTGAAATACTGATAATTTACTTCTTACGTGATGAAAATACAGAGGACACTTGGATTGTACATCATATGAATTATATAGCAGCAAGAATATGCAAAATAGAGAAATGAGTTAGAGTTAACAATGTAGTAAGGTCGACATGGGTGTTCAGATGAATGGAAGCCAGCTTACTTTATAGGTTATTCAATGTTGTGCAATAATAAAATCAAAAGTCTATTTATGATATGTTCTAATGCGGCAGAAAACGTTTGTAGGCTGTAAGAGTCATCTGAGGCTTCTTCTATTTAAGACCTACAAGGTTACAGTTATTGATGATTTGGTTATTTGCCATGTCTTTTTTCTCTGACGACTGGCTTTAGTATATTCCACAGTTTTATTAAACTTCTCTGGTCAACAGGCATTTGAATATTTGGAACTGCAGTTATTGTTGTTGTTATAGTTTGATGAAGGAGAAGATCGTAACTTTGTAGAAGATGACACTAGTGCAGATTTTCTATTTTTATTATGAAAAGAACCAATAAAATAAAAAAATAATTACAAAACTCATCATACAGGCAGCAACCTGTCAGTGGTGATATTGATAAACAATATCTTGTGGTAGTCTTCTAGTGAATTTCACAATACTCAGTGGTGGGAAAGGGTCGGCCCGAGAAATTCACACTCCTCACAATACTCTGACGGGTAACTTCTCAAACTGATGACAATTAGCAGTATATAGTTGAACAGTGAGGAGTGAATCTTATGCAACTGATGCTAAAAGACTTTTTAATAACTTTCGCAACCTGTTCTGTAATTTTAACTTTCGGTCAGAGTTTTCGTTTATTCAATGTACAGGATTGGACATTATTGGACATCAAATTGATAAATATGGTTAAAATAACCAAAAACCCGTTATACTGACCTTTGGTTAAAGTAAATATTCAATAACTAAATATCTAAAACTGATACGATACATTCGGTTTGCCCAAGTAGGGGTGGTAACGGGTCGGCCGTCAAAGATTGTGGGGCCCTGCCCGGTCCGAGCGTTCATATTTTTCTGTGGAACAATTTAAAACAAAGTTAATAAAATGGTCAAAATAAGTATTACAATGACACAACATCTAAGCTTCCCACCCCATTTCTTTATACCATTTTGAAAATAGTCGTCTTTATTATATTGCCATGCTTGAACACTTTTCCACAATTTACTTAACATAGAAATGCAAACTTTGCAATAGAGTATACAATGCCTATTTTAAAAGCGTTGACTTAAACTAATTATTTGCATCCTCTAGCTCTGCTGGCTGATCTGTGCTGAATAATCTTTGTCATCTAGATGCCTCCCTTGCTTCTCGTTCGCTAATCCGGAATTAGTTTTGTTTATATTCACGGTTGTTCAATTTCAGTTTGCAGCTTCCTGTAAACTCAATGAAGTCCTACTTTAGCAGAATTTTCTGTTTCGAAGACACAGAAGTTGTTGTTACAACTGCATATTTCACGTCAGTTCTAAGCTGTTATCTAGGAATTATATGCGCAAATTGTCGAGTCGGCCGTACGCAAATACGCTAATTACAACATTTATCTTTCCAATCAGTTGCGTTTTCATCCAGCAATAATATTTTTAGAATTGAAGGGGATACGACGTGACTAATTTCAACTAAAATTTATGCTATTCCTCGGCGAAATTATTTTCATCATAAGATCTATTACGAAAAGTTAGTTACCAATTTCTATAGAAGGGATAAACGTAAGACTGCAAGAACTTTTCGTTGATTATTGTTGAATTCGACCTACCAGTCTCTCGATGATGGTAATGTTGTTTATTTATTGTGTAAAACAATATAGTTTATGCCAGTTCAAAAGAACATAGTTACACAATCACCATAGCCTGTTAAAGTAGAAATATGATGTTCTGCAGGTAAATATAGGAATTTCTGACCGATCTTAGCTCGTTTATAATTATGTTTCATAAAACAAACTGTTTTTAAGACTACGCATTGTTTGAGAGGAAAGTTAGTATTATTTGTGAACGTTATTGTAAATTGAACAGATTAACAAAACCTATTTTATTTTCTAATCATAAGTAATATATCAATAGAATAGGAATTCTCCTGAGGCAAACTTTTTGCTTATAATCAATAACACAATATTTGCAGTTCAAATTTTGGACAACCTATTTTTGGCACGATTATTATATCAGATTATAATTATTAGTAACGGTCTTTTTAAATCTTGGTTTTCAGTTTCTACGTCATCACATACTTTTGTGTTCTCAATTTCTAGCACAGCGCTGTAATCCGAGCTAACGATAAAGTTTCATGTTCTGCTAACCTTTGTCCGACAATTCCGGAAACAACTGTTACCGTTATAAAACAAGCACACAATGACTGGCGAGCCAGCCCTTTTGCTACCTTTCTAACTTTGGTCACCTCATGGAAAACTATTTTTATTTTATTTTACTAAAATATCTTCGAAATCTATTTCCTTGGTAAAGCTTCAGCAACTTCCCGGTTTGCTAGTTTTTTGATTATTGTTAACCCATTGTGTCAAGTCATATAATTCTAAACTTAGTCTCTTTATTTTATGTGTCTAAAAAGTAGAAAAAAGCAGTCGGAATGACTGAATGTTACCCGCGGGATACATTTGCCACCAGCAGAGTTAACTCTTCGAAATCACCAGTTAGCAAGACCAACATCGAAGATAAATCCCCAGAAGGGTAGATAAGATGGCGTTCATTGTTCATAAGTAGAAGCAATAAAACCAATCTGGACTCTTTACGTTCAGAGAAAGTTCAAATTCGGGGGGGGGGGGGGTAAACCACACTAACACCAATGAGCAAAACCCACGTCATCCCGCTGATAATCAGTTTTCAATATATTTATTTCGTATTCACAGTACGGTATGCTTATTGGAAACTGTGTTAATAAGCTATATGGTTATTTTTTAGGTATACAATTTGACAAAGATTCATTCCGATGATAATCAGTTGTTGTTATATCGTTAAAATAATTATTATATTACAGTAAGCCTAAGTAAATTACAAATGGAATAAACTTAATAATACTTGCAACTAAAATGATCAATACCTGCAGACTTGCAAAAGCTCAAAGAAACAATGAATATTTATGGTTTTGTACCCATACAAGTATTCTCAAGATCAGATAAGCTGAGAGTCGTCCGTGGTAAGTGGTTTCTAAGAAATAACGGCTAATAATTTAGAGGAACCTTTTCAGTTGGCCCACTACATAGCACGTCCACAATTATAGGTTTTCACGTTTTTTGGAGTCTGTATTTCATAAAGTTGCATACACTTTTCTATCTATTCCTCTATTGTGCATCAAGAAATGTGCGAACATAATTTGAAATTCATAAATTGTTTGCAGTTGGGTTTTCATTTTGTTTTATTTTGGCAGCTATCTAAAGTTATTATTATTTTCCGTTTTTTGGCGAGTATTTGCATCAAAACTATGCCAGTATAACTGACAATGACAGTTTTCACAAAACAAGAAAGAGCAAAATAATGGTCTAATAATACTAAAATATAGAAATTTATGCGGATCGATTGGGTTAGAGAAATAATTTCTGTTTTGGAAGCATTTACTATCCGATTTCCCGTTCCGGAACTTCTTTTTAGAACTCAAAAACCTAGTTTTTGATGGGCTCATAAATCAGCCAAGTTGCACATTTGAGCGTTCTGTGTAACATTTCGCACCGATTCACCCGTTTCGGGGCTATTTTTAGTCGCATTTTGATCAGATATCCGGTCGTTGACTCTTTTTTGCCAGTCAGTCTTACACAGTTTTGACCATAAAGAAAACATTGCAATCTTTGTGACCAATATCTTAGTTATATCATGCATTTATCCCACATAGCAAGTTCTTTTGCCAACTACTTGTCGCTCAGATTGTTAGAGTTCTGTCCCGAGGGTAAGCAGTTTAGTCTGTAATATAGTTATGTTTATCACTTCCTCGGACCTCCCGGGGGAAAAATGATGCCACAGCCGCCAGAAAGACAGAAAGAAAGTAATACGAGAAGTGTAAATAGTTCTTGTCATTTTAAAATCTTGTTATGAATGATGGAAAGCACTTTTTTTCAAAAGAAAGAGTCACAGAGCATCCATTTGTCTAGCATATCAGTTATCCAACCTATTTCTACTTTTTTTGAAACAGATTAAGTTTGTATTGAAAATAACTAATATTGTTGATATCAAAAATGTTTATAGCAAACTAAAGATGTCATCATATCATAACTTCAAATGAAACGCGTGCTCTTCTTTTCTAAAAGTGTCTTTTTATAAAACACTTCATCCACTTGCAATAGTGCCGCTCATTGTTCTGGAATTTCCAATAATGAGACCCCGTTGAACCCGTTTATGGTGGTTATTTCTCATTGTGGGACAGCTATAAATTTCTTTCTGACTTTAGGGTTTCCATGAATTTTCTATTAGATGAAAAATTAAAAACGCCACAACAAGGCAAATCTTTGCTTATTTCTATATTCAATGGCTTGTTGACACGACAAAAACAAAGCCAGTTTTGTTATTTATTAGAATTAATTCAAAAATATTCGCAATTCTCGAAAACACATTTGACATACTGTAACCTGTGCGATAGTGCAGATAATATCTTTTGGAACTAATATAATTACTTTGTAATAACTATTTCCCAGCATAACTACGTAGTCTATTTGTCTGTAAAAGATATATTGCAGTAAGTGTTACTAGGCTATTCTGTGTAGCTATATATAGCAACTCTATTAATACCGAATAGTCACTGGAAGGAGAAAATAAATGTTACCCAAAACAACATTATCCGACTGACAAATCATTTTTATGTTCTATTCTGCTTCTGCTTTATTTAGGATATAGATAGCAATGCTACGAATGGCGTTAAAAGCTAACAAAAGTTCTTTTTACATATTTATGATCGAACTTCGCTCAACCTCGGTGTGTATTCATATTCTCTGATTTATTGGCTTTCCAATGATATATTGAATCGTCTCATACGTTTTGCGCAATTTTGCTCAGAGCTATTTTTGTAAGACCACTTGACCTGAGCTAGCGTTTTTTTTTAAGAATGGAGCAGCTATCACAGTTTCTTGAAGAATTTCATAATGATCCACCAACAAATCGACCTATTCTCCAATTAAGAAGTAATACAACATTTGCGTAGGTTTTAAATTATGTAATTAACAAATTGGCTATAGAAAAATGTAATAAAGTTAGTTTTTTTGTTTCAGAACGGTATGGAAAGCAATTTTGCATATTACTGAAAGTCCAATCAACACAGAATTCACCGATCCAACTCGCAGTAAGCTAAACAGGCATTTAGTAAGAATACTAAAAGAGGAAAGAAAATCATCCGTGGTAAGACAGTCCACACTCTGTGCAACTTTTGATTTCTCTGCATTCGGACTAGTGTTCAAAACTACCAAAATAAGTAGCTGTTCAAAAGAAGACGAGTTAACAAAAGTTGCAGAGAAATATCGGTTGAGAGCGATTAGAGCAGCGAAATCTTTGCAAAAGCTAAAAAATGGATTTAAAAATATCCGAACAAGTACAGTACTACCTCGCGAGATTATATTGCTGAAAACGGGCTTGTGCAATGCTCTACAAATCCGCGTGACAAAGTTGAATAAGGAAGTTAGTGAGTAGCTAAGCGCTGGGACCTCCAGAAATAGCTCACTTCAGTCTCCCGGGAACGCGACCAACTACTGTCCGACCGGAGAGCTGACTCTTTGAAGGAAGTGTCATTTATTACCGAGAACGGTCACTTCAATACTGAGTTGATCCTCTGTATCATTGAACTCAAGAAGTTTATGGATGCTGATGCAAAGATTCCTTTTGTTATTAAAGCTGTATGCAATCTTCTAGGAATCACAGTTCGTCTTCTACCTTCGAGACAGTTCGTTGCCAAGGCTTTCACTGGTGTCGCAAGAAATATGGTCAACCTGCAACTAGCTCAAGTTTTCGGGAATGCGACCAAAAACAACTCCTTGCTTACAGATGAAGCAACAAAGAAAGCAGATAAGTTACAAGTCTATAATTTAACAACGGAAGAGGGAAAATCGTACTGTCTAGGTCTGAGAGTGGTAGTTGATAAGAGCTCCCAGGTCCAGTTGAACATGCTGAAAGATGTTCTCTCCACGATCTGTGGCGAGGATGGGAATCTGTTCAACCAAGCAGTAACATCAGTTAAAAATGTCATGAGTGACTCGGCTGCGACACAATATAAATTTAACGCACTTTTTCAAGCATTTAGAGCCGAGTTACTCCCTAATATTCTTAAAAATTATTCACAATTTTCTGAAGAAGAGAGGGAGAGCGCGAAAAATACAAACACTTATTTCTGTCAATTGCATGTTTTGGCAAATCTCTCTCTCGGTGTTACGCCAGTCTTGGATGAGCGGGATAAACTTGAGTACGGGCGACCTGGTAAGGCTAAAGTTTTGCACCTGATAACCGTAGCCGCCCGCTATTTTAGCGAGCGTTCCGGTGGACAGAATCAAGTATTCAGTTTATGGACCAGGTCCTGCGAAGACCATAACGTACACAAGTTTAAGATCCCTAGCTTTCTTGGTCATAGGCTGAACATTATTTTTACTATTGCAGCCAACTGTATAAGACTTGGTGAGCCTATCAAGGCTTTCGTGACTCAGTACAAAAGATCTTTAGGTTCAGCTAGCGAGAAAGAACTCTCAGAAATTGTTAATCTTTTAAACGATCCCAAGGTACTAGCTGATTTACAATCTCTTGCGTTTTTAGACAATTTTGTTACTGCACCGTTTTGGCGACTACTAGAATGTGGAACTACCACAATCATGTACACACGCCTAATATCGTTACATATCTGAAGGGAATAGTCGAAGATCCAACCGTTCTGAAACAATCGCAGCATGTTCAAGATGTGTTTTCCTGCCAGCAAGTTAAGTTACACCAACATGAAATCAGGTCCATTTTGCTCAATTTGACTCTCACACCTTTATTGACTAGTTCCATAAAAGTAGTTTTCTGCCAAGCCCTCCAGTACTTCGAAAAATCCTTTAAGTCTTTCCTACGCGCAGGTGCTTTTTACAATCCCACGGACAACCTTAAGCAAGAGTCGATAGCATTACCTAGCCGTAACAAGTCTTGCGAGTCAGCTTTTGCTCTAGCGGATCGACTTTGTACAATTGCTCCACATATGTCACATGGCAGATGGGAGACCACCCTTATGCTTATCCGCAACGAGTCAATAAGCTGGCTCAATAGCTGTTCTCAATTAATCAAAAAATCAGTAAAACCCGGGAAATTGAACAATACGGTTTTTGGAATTCTGAACGAGATGTTGCTCAATCTCTTGAAAACCTTGCAACGTTTGATTGCCGTGTCAAGGCGTTGAAGGCACAAATACGATTTCGCCAATCCGTTTTGCTACAACCAGCCCCTTTTCAGGGAGCTTACGAGCTCAGCAAAGGTAAAGTTTCTCTCACAGAAAAAAATTAACCAATCTTCTTATTTCCTCAATTAAAGATTTGAACATCTACAGTTTACCAAATATTACAGATAAATGGGTCTGCCGGTCATTAGAACACGATTTTATCGATGATCTTACGGTAGAACTCACTACATACAAAGGAAAAATCATCGCCTGCAAAGAAACACAAGACAATTCACTAATATTTCATATAAAATACGATATGTTTCCACAAATGTATATAAAACCACTAGTCGATTTACAAAAGGAGATAGAATCTTCCTTATTTCGCTTTATAACTTAATTGTGCAATGTTATTTTTAATTCTAGTCAGATCTCTTCATGTTTATTCCATTTGTTTACATAGTTTTCTCAATAATAAACCTTTTGCCGTTCTAATTCGTTAATATTGGTGCTTGCGTCATCAGTTAAACTAAACTTGTAAGCTTGCGTTATGCCAGCTGGTCCGAATTTTTGTTTTCTTTTGAAGGGTCACTTAATCGAGCATAACTTAACAATAAATTAATATTTTTTAAATATTTTTCAGAATATTCTTATTCAACAGTCTAGCTATCGAATAAGACAAAAATGGGTAAAAAGTTTCAAGTTTGAAAAAATAGCGTGGCATTGCTAAATATGGTGCATCGCAAGATTCGGTTCTAGGTAACCTGTTTGATAAAAAAAGTAAGTTTTAGGAATAATTTATTTGACCATTGTTAGGTTATTATTCTGGAGAGTAGTTAAGTTATAGCCAGTTATTTTTTGAGTCAATTTACCGGCTCGTTGAATGCATTAGGCGTTCCTCAAAAAATTTGGAATTTGAATATCTAAGCGCGTTTGCCAACTCAAACACGCTCTGCGAAATATGCGTAAGGCAATTGCCCAATGCTAAACAGGTAGATGATCACGGGAATATATATCTCGTGAAATTGACACTTGATGCAATTTTAATTTGTGACTGCTTTCGGTATTCTTTCACTTGTCCTTGATTATATATCTCGCTTTAAAATAATAGTGTCTGTAGTTAACCGCTTTAACAATAGCCTTCACTCCTTTCCCAAGCCTTCTGTATTTACGGAGAGTCGAACATCAGCTACAGACTTCTGATCGAACAACTAGGCTTTAACACTAGCCTTCACTCCTTTCCGAAGCCTTCTCTATTTACGGATAGTCGAACATCAGCTACAGACTGCTGATCGAACAACTAGGCTTTAACACTAGCCTTCACTCCTTTCCCAAGCCTTCTGTATTTACGGATAGTCGAACATCAGCTACAGACTGCTGATCGAACAACTAGGCTTTAACACTAGCCTTCACTCCTTTC
>JAQGAV010002509.1:0-15451 GCA_034691345.1 Phasmarhabditis papillosa
TGTAGATATTTAAATAACCCTCGTGTGTCTTTTACCATTAGAGTAAAACAACAAAATAAAAATAAATCACCAAAACTCAATCCACCTATTTTCCATTCGCTCCAGGATATTGCGCTGGTAACTCAAGCTCTTGGAACAGACTATAACTCCCGATACTGCAGTTGCAGTATGGACGAATTTCCTAAAAAAATATAGTATTAAGAGTTTTAGTTATTTTAAAGTTTGACAGCTAAATAACAGTTCAGCTAAATTAAATTTCGCAGTTTCAGTTGGTCCGCAGTGGTAAGGCTGATGTAGCTCAGTTGAAGAGAAGTGATCCTTCTGGAGACGAATCACTAACTATCGATGACAGCATAAAAGCAGATAGGGTAGTTTATCCGGAAACTCAGAAGGTAATTATATTTTTTTAATATATTATTCAACATCTCTTTAAAATAGAAACATTGAAAAACTAAGCGAAGATAGGAATTGGTTTACTAACCTGCATCTAACAAACTTGAAACAGTATATCTGATACTTTTATAATGTTTATCTCATGTAGCTCAACTACCCAACTGCTTGAGCTTCATATCATAAATATTTGTATTAAGGTTATGACTCCTTCGGAACACAAGAATCAACCGGATGCTCAGGTTGAGACCACTGACACAGAAGACGAAGCTCATTCTCAGGTACCGCAGTCCCTAACAGCTACATTTTGGGCTTTTCACATTGTTAAAGATAATGAAAAAGTTGCGCGCGTAAGAAGGCGTTTCTGAACTGAATCTAAATCAGATATTTTCGAAACACTCTGGGTAACACACCTGACGGGTCACAAAAGGGGTGCATTCAAATCCAGGGGAGACAATTTAATGGGCCCGGCTCGGTAGGTCCTGTCCCTGGTAATACTATGCTTTGCTTACTATAATTAGTAATCATGTATCCGGTGACAGACCGTGTAACCAAGTTCATCTAACCTTCTAATATTACAGAGACTTATTTTTGAATTAGCATAACAATTCCTTTAAAGGCACGGTCTACCCAAAAATTGTTACTAATTCTTAACCTTTTAAACGATAGAGTTAGTCAAACTGAATTGAAATATGAAAATCGAATTTTAATCCATCAATTTTGAACTAAGTTATAATCATTACAAAAAGCTGAAAGTGGGCGGGATTCGGGCATCGGTGCCGGAAACAAATTTTTAAGTATACCATGCATTTAATAACCGTAACCTATTAATATTTACAGACAATCGATCGTTTCCTCCGACATGTAGCTGATCTGAGTAAAGAAATGGAACCTTTGAGAGCATGGACAGAAACTTTCTCTGTTACTCGGTTAGTTAGTTTTATGTTGTTCTATACGTGGAATCTTGGTGCAATGGATAATGCATCTGCCTACGGAGCATCGAGAAGGTAACAGTTACCAGAGCTTCACGGGAAGGGAAGGGAAGTGGTCATTTTTTGGGTACAAGTAACTTTACCCAAAGAGGTAAGGGTTGGCGGAGGTAAGCCGCGTGGAATGAATAGCGCCAAAGGTTCTTCTCCTGTCCTAATCGATACTTTCTGCACGATAGATGAACCAATATTTCTGTTTCAGAAAACCCGAACAAGCCAGAAGAATGATATCCGAATGCCAGCAGAAGTTGGTTGAAATCAAGGATCAGGAGGCAAAGGTTCGTCCTTAGATGTTGTCTTAGTTTTAAAACCATTGTGAGCCTTTTGAACATGAAAATCTAAAACAAAAATTGGGTCGTTCTTTGCAAAAATTTAGGAATGCCGCTACTAGGCTACCGTTCAATTAGATTTCGTTTCAGGTCACCAGACTGCAGCTAGAATTGGAGCACATTCATCTTAGCGGAAACCTGAATTCGAAGCAGCTACGAGCCGCTAACGAAGCTTTTGACGTGTTCGCTAAGGTAACTTTGTTTAAAAGAGTTTAAGATTAATAATTTAGGTTAGAGTCGCTTTTGGTTTCTGACTATTTTTCTTTTTTTCTTTTTAGTAAAAACTTTTGAATAGTAGAAATCTCGAGTAATACCGACGTGTTAAAACGAATCTTGCGCGGGTTCTGCAGGTTCCACGAGCGTAGAATGCCGGCAGGTGCCGTGCTGAAACTGAGAAATTACGCAAATTTTACTTATTAATCTGACTATGGATAACTCGCGATTTGCTGTTTTTAGGGCTGGGCCCGTATTGTCACTAAAATCTCGGAGGCTATGAATGTGCTAACTGGTAGAGCAGATGAAGGAGAAGAGAGCGCGATTGCAGAAAAGATTCAAGAATGGATAGGGCATGCAGATAGGTGAGGATTACTGTAATAAAAATAAACTTTAGTAAAAAGGTTTAAAACATGTTGTTTATTGATTTTATAAAGCACGAGATCACGAATGTTTGAATCGAAGATTTTAGATGATGTAATTTAAGGAAGCGGGTACTCCATAGCAATGGACCTAGGGTGCGGAGAGACGGGTGGATTCTAAACATCCACCACAAGGCCACTGCGAGCCTAGTTTAATTTAACTCATAGACAAAAAAACTAATTTTAAGCACAGTGTCCGGATTACTGCAAAAAAGTGACCGAGGTGCTACATGCGTGCAGCACGTCTCCGCCTTGGGGGGGGGGGGGGCTTTATTATAGGTTTTCTAGAACTTAATTGTACTTTCAAGTAACAAAAGTATTTGTTTTCACGGTAAAAAAAGCGTTGAAGCCTTTAAATCTAGTTTTGATGTTCATTTTCTTATTTGTTTTTTCTAGACACCTAACTGACATGACTCGTCTGCCTCCAATGGAACAGACCACACGCATACAAAAGATGGAATATCAACTGAAGGCTCATGTAAGTAGAAGGCTACGTCAAAACTGCAAATTTTTGGGGCCGGTTTGGTCGGAGCGGGTCCGAATATTTTAAATAGGGCCAACCTTATTCCGACCCATACGCAGAAACGTTTTTCCCGGAGGTAAATTTATCCCCTCAAATTTTCGAATCCACAAAAACTCCGGTTTATAGTTAATTTTTTATACCTTGTAGATATTTAAATAACCCTCGTGTGTCTTTTACCATTAGAGTAAAACAACAAAATAAAAATAAATCACCAAAACTACCGTTTTTGGGGGCTTGAAAATTCGGAGGGATAAATTCACCCCGGGGATAAAGTCTCTGCATATGGGTCCAGGGCTATGGTAGCTTGATGGTTCCAGTAATAGTTGGTTACTCTACTACGGTAGCTTATTCGGATTGTTGAAACCCATCTGGATTGTTTCCTGATTGTAACAATCCGCATAAGCTACCGTACTACTAGTTCCCAAGATTGTTATACTAGGAAATTGAGAAAATTTTTTCACAATTCAATAAACTATTATATTATTAGCGGAAGATGTTAGAAAATAATAAACCTTTTTCAGCAAGACCATCTTTCACTCATCCAGAAAGACCTAGTAAAACGAGCAATTCTTAAGAAAGGACTCGAAATTATTCAGAAGAAAGTCGATGCTTTGAAAGTTACGGAGGTGAGCGCGCGGAAAATACCGGAGCCAGTGACCCTAGCAAAGAAACGCCCGGCGGGTGCCCGGCAACTTTTAGCTGCCCGAGCAGTTGAGAATTGTTGCCCGGGCAGGCTAAAAACTGCACTGGCACCCACCCGGGTCGTTCTGTACTACGGTCACAGGAAAAAGCCGAAAAAGTTTTATTTTCCCGTATCACTCGTATCGCAATAATAGTAAATTTCTTCGGCGCTGGGCTTCGGCCATTTATTCCAGAATCTTCTGAGTAAAGACGGCTCATTTCTAACATTCAGTTTTCGGGTGCACGAAACACGACACAATGGAAAAAGCCAAAGCAGCCCAGAAATAGAGTTTTAACATGGAACGAGTGGGAATGAAGGAGTAATACACCTTGAAATAGTTCTAATATTGTAGTTCTTTCGGTAAAATTCCAATATAGTCGTATTCAAAAGTAATATCGCCGTGTATGTTGCGTATTTTGTCATTTTTAACACTGCCTCTGCTGGCATTCTACGCGCGCGATATACGCAGATTGCAAACTAGCTTTCGCACTGCCTTACTCAGACAAAATATTGCAACACTCCTCCCACCCAAGTATTATTAACACGGCCGTACTACTTTTGCATCCGACTATATATGCTTTAAAGCAACTTTGCTATGAATTTGAAAATTGATAAAACTGGGGAAAAGAACTTTAATGATGGGGTTTTGATCATTTAAAAATAACATCCCAGCTTATGTTATGACTCGGTTTAAGGCTTGGTGAAATATTTATTGTGACTGGAGATTTGACAGTTAGTCAGAAAGCACCCTTCCCTAAATCTTAAGAACCGTCCCGAAGCCCACGGCATCTTACATCTCTAATTCATAGAAAGAAGATCTCTCACTGATAGATGAACTAGATGGTACCTGGAGTTCCGTAGGCGATGTCGTGAAGCTGGATGCCGATTTGGCGCGGAGCCAGAAGCTCGTAGAGCGAGCAAGAGAGGGCGAGAGTGGCGACATGGTGGAGCGGGCAGAGACTAGGTTTGTGTATTACGGTATAAAACTCCTGGGGTTTCGGGTTTCACGGTTTTCACCGCTACTGTAGTGTTTTTGAGCGAAGTGCGAACTTTCAATAAAACAAAACTGCGTTAGCCCTCTTGAATTCCAAATTTCAGACGCGCTGAAATGGAAGAGCGTCGTCGAGCTACGATAGCTTCACGGGACAAAATGTCAAAGGCAGAGAAGACTCTGGAGATAATCCGGAAGGAAGTCGATACCGCCTCCAGGAGTCAAGAACCACTAACTACCGTACTAGCTAAGGTGCAAGAGCTGCGCGAGCGGCTTGCGTCGCGGTCGAACGAACGTAAGGAGGCGGAACGTTCTATGGAGAAGATGTTAGCAATGGATGATAATGTTCCCGAACCGGTGAGTATCAAACTTTTCAGATTTTAAGGGGAATGTGTAAAAATTGAATAAAAACTCAATTTGGATAGTAAGTTATGCATATAATCCGTTTTTGTACCTATACTGAAAGGGAAGTTGTTGGTCAACCTGCCGTGATGACGAGATTTTTATTCAAAAGTGCAATTTTACTGAGATGAATTCGAATTAAAGCATTTTGGGAAGCCCGTACTGGCGGCACGTCAATAACTATAGTCAGCGCCAAGAGTAATGATGTAGTGTAATGAATTCAAGGCTCGCCTGAGCCCCTTTTGCGAGCACCGCGCCAGCATCTGGCGGGTACTCTCCGTTCAATATTGTACCTTGCGCGCGTGCAATTTGCCTGCAGGTGCGGTGTTAAAAATCCGATAAATATGCAAGTAACACTCGATTATGATTATACAAAGGTCCCTTACAGTTTAGTTATTAAAAAAAAACTAGGAAAAAGTTTGATATTAGATCTTTGAATAACTTGTGGTAAACATATCTGACTTCGAATGTATTCGAATATAATAATGAGTCTGAAAAATAATAAGATCACCAAAAAAATATACAAATCAAAGAAAGAAGTAATGTTTATTGATTACCAGAAAACACAAAACAAATAAAAAGTGCTGAGTATCATTTTACAACTTGGTTTACTTGTGTTTTGCGGAAGGAGATTGGGACCATAAGGTATTGCAAATCTCCTTTTTGTATAGTCTACGCACAAATTTCATGTAGTTTAAAGGTCTATTTATTATAAGGCTAGCGCACAATTATATCGGTTACTTGTATATTTTCTTTGGATTTCCGCGCTCCTTATAAATTATACAGTACACCTCTGCAAACTATTCATCCGTCGACTGAATGCATATTAACAAATCAAATCAAAGTATTGTATTACTTTAGCGTGTGTTAGATTATTGTGCTGGAACTTCTTTCAGGTGGTTCTGGCCGGCCGTGAGCAGGTTCGCCAGTTGGTACAGGCATGGAAGGATCTGGAAGACTCTATAGAGGACCAGCTAAACTGTATTAGAAAAGAACAAAAGAGAACTCTGCAGAGTAAGTTTCCTGATTTGGAATGAATATCATTCTCCGAGATGCCCAAGAAGAAATATTCTAAATTTTATAATCTGAGTCCAAAAAACTTACCTAAAAACTTAAGTTACCTAACAAATAATAAACTAACAAACGATAACAAACTTTCTTCTCCAATTTGCGGTATTATATTTTTGTTCGCTGGTTTATAGATAAAGCTTGCAAGTTTTCAAACAGCAGCGAATATAGCTATTTAGAAAAATAAAGTCCTAATCGGCAAAAGTTTTCCAAAACTATTAACATAAATCATATATTTACAATAGTTTGTTAATTTGGGTGCGCTCATTGGTTTCGAGCGCACATTGTCTCAGAACAGATGTTGCTTACAACCAGAGAAGTTCCAATGCGCCTAAGCTAAAAGTCTAAGCTTATTATAGGCTATAACAAACAAAAGACCTCAGAGCGCGGTGATATACGTAGGCTTCCGCAACAACACCGCGCACTGCAGTCTTCTTTTTGTAATGGACTATAACATTATTATAAACTTGTTTTGTAGAAGAATTTATAAATCTATTATTCTCATTACTTACTTCTAGATACCTAAGTTACGCTAACCTTGATTTTCTCGAAATTTACAAAATTGAGCCGTCTTATAAAGTTTTATTTATATTGTAAAACTAGAAGTACACATTTTCATATAAGACATATAAGAAAAATTACTTAACCCCCAAGATTTCAAGAAGCTTCATCGCTCGCGCGCGGTGTTATATAGTACAATGGCGTGATGGTAAATATTTATCCTGCCTGCGCGGTTTCCGCGCAGATCGGAGCACCTCCCACAAAGCAAAAACATCCCGAAATATCCGAGCAGACATCTAGAAATCCGGATTTAGGATCTTTTAGCTAAAATACTCATTCTTTTCATTCAAATCAACAACTTTGTTTACGAAATTTCCCTTTTGGGATAATTTGGGTTGCTGTAGCTTTTTAGTTAATATCTAAAGTTAATACAAAGTATAGTCTATCTCAAGACCTACGTTTCCAGCACGGTATCACGAGCGGGGCGCAGTGTTATAAAAAAATAATGTAAATCGGTCGACGTGGTGCGTTTTCTCCAAAAGTACATTCATTTTTTATAACACGGCGCCCCGCTCGTGATACCGCGCTGGAAACCTAGGTCTTCAAATAGACTATAGTTCTGTATTAACTAACAATAAGGTTAATTTTCTGTTAAAGGCTAGAAAACTTCTGATACTTGTACTTATACTCCCGTTTCATTAAGATAATGATAATCATGTTTTTCTATTCTAGTGCTTCAAATCCTTAGAAACATTTATAGTGTGATTCAAGAAGAATAATGGAGTGTTAATTGCGTATTTTAAGGAAATTTTGCGTATATTTTCGGTTTTCGAAAACTTTCAGAGCCATTTTCAATGATATTATTTTTTCAACACTCCATTATTACTCTAGAATCAGACTATACATTTGATAGTCTTGCAAAATTCTAAACTCTATATTTCTAGGTCTCCTACATGAAGGCTATTGACGTGTGGATGGGCGCCTGTATGATGTAAGCCCCATTAATTATTCACTTGTTTTCGCCTAAAAAAACTTTTGCTCGAAATAAACTTTTTAGAAATTCCGTAGTTTTTGAATAAGTTATCGGTTTAGGTTCGTGTTTGGAGTTATGATCGAATTCACAATAGTTAACTATGCTCAGCGACAAGGTTGGTTTAAGGGTCGGGAAGTAAAATGGTAAGGGGATTTGGTTAAGTTTTATTCTTGAAATTCGGAATAATAATATCGATTAAGGAGATAGACTTTTAAAAAGGGTTTGAAACCCTTGCTTTCTCGACTTTACAAGTTGAGCTCACGCTAATGATTGTTAGTTGCACCCACGAGAGCTTATAGAAACTTTGGAGATACCCGCTTTCGGTCCTGGTCCGGTCTTGAAAGCAGGGATCGCAGAATTAAAAAAGTTTTACAAACATTTCGGGTAACTATAGTCTGTTTTAAAACCTAGACTGCAAGCGCCGTTTGTAGTTAACGTGCCGCTACAACCTTTGTAAGGAAAGAGTTATTTTGTCCAAGTAAAATTGCACTTTTGAAGGGGAAGCCCGTCATCGCGTCACGTTAACTACAAACGGCGCTTGCAGTCTAGGTTTGAAACGATACAAACAGTAAGGGACAAAAAAACTAGAAGATCGAAAGTTTCGCTCAATTCCAAAATCCTGAAACATTTACGTTCCTACTAGAGTTGTTAATCAAGGCGATTTCAAGTTTTTCAAGTTTTTTTCATATTCAAGCTAAAAATTATTTATTTTTCAATATTTTTTGTTTTAAAATATAGATTAAATATAGACCAATCGACATGTAATAAAATAAGTTTTCAAACTTTCGTTATTTTTAAGATTTTTGCTTTTAAACTGGCAAAAAACTTGAAAAACTTGAACTTGAAATTTTCAAGTTTTTTGAGGTTTAAAAGTCCATTATTTCAAAAATTAGGAAAGTTTGAAAACTAATTTCATTACATATCGATTGGTCCCTATATAATCTATATTTTAAAACAAAAAATAGCGAAAAACAAATAATTTTTAGCTTGAATATGAAAAAAACTTGAAAAACTTGAAATCGACTTGATTAACAACTCTAGTGTCAACATAGTTTGATTAGGCGTTATGTCAAAGTTACTCATTAAAATGACTTAACCTACAATTTAGAATTCGTAAGCTTTTATATAAATAAAATAATAATTAAACCAACCCTAGCAGATTACCGACGCCTCGTCTCTCTTGTTGCTGACGATGTTGCATTTGAACTAGATCTATTTGTGCATCTATTAATCTAAATAGACTTAGTTTTTCTAGCAGCTGATATATTCTGTGTAAGTAATTATCTTACATGAACAACTAATGTTTTGCCAGCAGAACGTGAGCAATCTGCGAATTCTTTACAGCTAACGTTGCAGTTGCCGGCAGTTGCGGTGGTGAAAATGGAAAACATGTGCAGACACAACGGCATCTTTACTCTGGGGATATACAGTGATTCAACACATTCAATTTATTATTCAATATATTAGAGAAGAATTTTGTTTTTATAGCAACTTACTGGCGCTTGAAATGGCGCTGGAGCGCCATTTCAAGCGCCCGCGCGTTCCTGGGTTTTTCTTTTGTTATTTTATAAATGTATGCATCATTTCTGTTACTAATCTTTTATTTATGTATATTAATGAAAAATGACACGTTTGATTATTTAAATAATGTTTCCGAATTTCTTTAATTAAACAGTGAAATTTCTAGCGAACCTTCTAGCAATAGTCAAAATATGTCATTTTTTATCAAAATATGGAATTTTAGGCCCGACCCGGACCTTAAAACTGAAGTATATCTCTAAACTTGCTTAAACAATACTTATTCTATCCGGACATGAGGTGAATGAGTGGTGTTGTTCAAGATTTCAAAAATCGCTCGTTCCATGGTAAAATTAAACTTCCATTAAATGGTTAGAAACGCCGTTTTTTGTTTGTTTACAGAACAATATTATTGTAGTAGTTTAATTTTGTATCATGTCCAGAAAAAGAGAAATACGCAATTGCGGAAGCCTACGTATACCACCGCGCTCTGCGGTCTTTTGTTTGTCATAGACTATATTTCCTTACCTTATCAATTAAGCACTGACTTCTAAATATCCCGGCAATGCAAAGCGAATGAAGATTGTTTGAATATACCCAGCAATGTGCTCATTTCTTCTATTGTTGTATTTATTACACACTTTTGTATATTAAGAACATTAGCACATATAAATTAAAGTTATTTATTATTTTTATATATTGTTGTTCAAATGTAAATAGGCCGCGTTATCTGCGTATTTTTATAATAAAGTTGAATATTTAGCAATCTTTTTAAGGAAAAGTGTTCTTTAAATGTATTTCACCACCGCTTCTTTACTTTTGTAGTGGACAATACACCGCTAGACTTACTTTATCGACTCCTGCAGCTTTTTTAAAGTTGTCACTAGTTTTCCATCAACATTAAAACCAAAGATTGAAAATTGACCTATATTTTTAACCTAAAAGATTTGTAAGTATTGTCTCACAATAACGACTAACTCTTCTCAATATTCTTGTTAGAAGATTACAAACAATTTCTTCGATATTCTCCGCATTGCTGCGATATATTTTCTGTTTTAATATTACGGTTCCATTGTGAAAATTCTAAAATAAAACTTTAAAATTGAATGGGTTGTTATCCAGTTAATGTTGTTTTTTGGATCAATCAGGTAAAACTGGCATGTTTCGCGGTACGACAGACCAAATGTTAACAAATATTTTAATAAAGGATTGTATTAAAAACAGTTTACATACCACTAGTTTATGATCAGGGCCATATCCTGGTTTTGAGAAAACTTCGTCACCCATTTTATTGCAATCATTTTCAGGTATCATCACAACAATCAATCTGTTTTTGATGTTTGTATCTTTAGGATTGATAACCAAATGAAGTCTAAAAAAAGATTAATATAATTATAATAAACAAATTATGCGGTAATAAACTTGTCAAATAAACGGTTTACCTAATTTCCATAGCATTTATTTTGTCGAATCCGCTTTTCTTTGCAGTTTCATTAAAAGAAGATGATGTTCTTCTCAGTGTATCAATCGAATCGAAATGGTTTTTTTGTCTCAAACAAGAAAACACTTTTGTAATTGAATTTGAAGAAAGATTGCTCATTTCTGAAATCATATATCTTTTAGTTTAGGAAAACAGTAAAATAATAAAGTTAAATTTTACAAAAAAATAGTCGAATTTGCTTTGACCACAAAATATTAAAAGGGCAAGGAAGCATAACGCTAAATGATCTATATAATTAAAGTGTAATAGATTAAAATATAAACAGATTTGTTATTTGTATAATTATATTAGTAGGTCATGAGTCCCCTTTTGGTAAATGACTTGAGATTAAAATTGTGGTTGAAAAATATGTGAAATTAATCAAAAATTTAATTATAAATGAGACTGTTTATTATCCCGAATGGCTCTTATAACACAAATATCAAAACTATTACTGCTCTGTGCGTCACAGTAGTAATCTCAGCAGAGATACATATAATGAGGGCTAGAACTTTTATTTAATCTTCTGAGAATTTGATATTGCCACAAATATATTTACAGACTGACAAATTACTCTAACGTTCACCCATATCTTTTGTTTCTTCACTGCGTTTGCGTTTTTAGCGCGGCCTTAACAATGAGAAATGTAATAATATTTACCTAATGATGTTTTTGGATACTATTTATCAATAATGTTTACCTAAATCAGTCGATTTTTTCATGAAAATTGTGTTTACCCGGGCCGAATTTTTGAATTTTTGGAACTGAAAGCTCAAATTTCCGGTCCGCGAACGGGCAGATTTCCCCAAATATCGACCCCGTCCCGTGAAATTCCCAGCCTCAAAAAAAGATTTTTGAGTGTAAGAAAAGATTTAGAAAAACAATATTAAACCTTATTAATAAAGAGTAAGAATAATTGTTACCCGTTAACGAGCAGCCGAGGTTTACTATTGAACTGATTGTTGGCCTCCATTAGAGAACTATGCTGATAGGTATATTTTATCATGATTGCGTTTCTTCAAAACGTAAAGACGTATATACTTATAAGTAAAATTTATCTTATTTTCACATTGTGAGGAATTTGATTTACTACCATTATGACGTGCTTGTTATTATGTAAACGACTACTATAGACCACACAGAATAATAAATTTAAATTGAGTTTTAATTGATTTAATTATCATATTAAATAATGAGTTAACATGCTTTTGAGGGCAAAATCTTCATAATCTTAGTACTTGCTTACTTTTACCGAGTATTCATCCAAAATATAAGGTAATACTCTATTCATCTACAAAAATGGAAACGTAATCTATCAATTGCATGCAAATTGTAGTAAAGAAAGTAAAGATTCGTCATTTCCGACAAGTTTTTAGTGTTATTGTTAAAAACAGTCTTTTTTAGATTTCAGCAATGACAACAGAAGAACATATTTTTCTTATTAACACTATAACAGTTGTTGTCGGAAGTATAGTTTGTATGTGTGGTAAGTTATGAATGATAATATAGTCTATATCAAGACTTAGGTTTCCAGCGCGGTATCACTAGCGGGGCGCTGTGTTATAAAAATGAATGTACTTTTATAGAAAACGAACCACGTGGAGCATTCATTTGTTTATAAAATTGGGCCCCACTCGTGATACCGCGCTGGAAACCTAGGTCTTGAGATAGACTATACATTGAAAGCTAAATGCTCCGAAAACTAATATTACAAATAGTCCGAATCATGAGTAATGATGGAATGTTGAACGAAAATCTTGTTGAAAATGGCTTTGAAAGTTTTCGAAAAACGAAAATATATTCAAAATTACCAAAATACCCAAGTAATACTTGTTTTCTTCTTGAATCAGACTATAAAAATAAGAAAGGAAACTCAATACAACATAGATATGTCCTAAGCAGATTACTGTATAATACAATCTCTACATCATACGGTTTTCTTATTTATAATCTATTCTATTTCCGGTATCATATTCAACCTACTACTTCTCTTTATAATTCTATGCAAAACCCCTAAAATCATTCGTACATATTCTGTGTTTCTTTTTAACTTTGCTTTAGCAGATTCTATTTCATCATTATCGTCGTTATTCTCATTACAGAAGTAAGTTATAACTAACGAGAATGCCTTATTCAAAATTATAGGTTTTTTACAAACTTTACAGTTTTTTTAAATATTTTAGCTATATATTTTTTATACAAGTTTATTTTATATTCCTGTTACAGGACTATATTTTCCTTCTCCGCTCTAACATATTTATTTCTTGGTCCGTGTCAGTTTGTATCTCCATTCTTTTGTTATATTACTCATTGTATATCATGTCATTGTTTTGCACATTCTTTATGGATTCTATTGGTTTGTTTAAAAACAGAATTATCTAAAGCATGAAATATTAACGTTCAAAGATTATTTAATCATTTTACAACACGCGATCACAGATGTTTTAGCGAAGAAGAGGGGCGAGGAACCACAGGAAGTTGGACTTCATAGCGCAGCACCCAAGGAGTGGAGGCGGCGAATCAGAACAAATTTGCAAGAATTCTTTCTTTGGGGGGATTGGAACCATATACCTCTACCTTATGAGGAGAAGCTTTTTAGCATTATAGACTTACAGACTAACCAATGATTCTTATTAACTATAGTTCAAGCCTAATCAACCTATAATTTCAGACTTTATTGTTGCCGGCAACCTGTCTGCATTTGATTCTATAACTCTTTTAGCCATAACTTATATGGTGTTACCTAGTTTTCCCATTTATATTCTTATATTATTTTTTAGAACAAAGGTTTATATTTTATAAGTAAATTAGTTAAATTTAAGTTTTAGATTATACAATTTCTTCTTTCATCGAGTAATCGAATGAGTTCACAAACAAAAAGACATCATCTACAATTAATAAGAGTTAGTTTAGGTTTAATTAACAGGTTAATTGTTTTTTAAGGATCAGTCTATTGCAAAGCAGAACTTACGAAATCAAACAAATTCTAAATTTCAAAACATTTTCGAAATATTCGTTCAGAATATTTCTGGTCAAGTGATCTAATTCTGTATCCTGCCAGTGGCCGTAGTATAGAAACCCACGGGTCGGTGCCCTGGCAGTTTTTGGCTGTCCGAGCTGTTGAGATTGTTGCCCGGGCAGGCTAAAAACTGCCTGGATACCTGGCCGGGCGTTTCTTTACTACGACCACAGGATACTAGCACAATAACTCGGAGAGCAGCAGTGTTATATACAAATTAATCTAAATAATCAAATACAATAAGTTTAGGCATTAACCATACAAGCCTATATTCCTCTCTTCTATGTAACTGCTGCTATTCTATATACTTTATCTATGTTTCATATTATAGAGGGAATTATTGTAGAAAACACCTTGTTTAGGTTAAAAACTACCCAATTAGACAAACATTGCTCTATTTATAGAATAATGGAATGTATGCCGATGATTTCTCCAATTGCTACTATATATTTTGTTGTACCTTATAAGTAAGTGTAATTAACATAGTTATCAATTACTACTTAAGAAAATATAATAATTCTTATTATTAGTTTACTGAATATTAGATATGGATGGCTCGGTTCTCGCAAACGAGCGACCATTTCCATTAACAATACATGCTAATAGGCAGACTTCTACCCACATAAAAGTAATTCCTTTCTTTCCGTTACCGGTGGACTAGATGCTTTTCTGATGATTGGACCTAAGTCATACATCCGAAAACCAATACCCGATTTTACTTTCATAAATCTTGAAACCAAGGGAATTTGTATCGGCCTAACTCCCAAAATAGGGAAATCATGCAAGCTTTTGTGATCAAAAACTGCCCTAACTTGATTGCAAGAACAATGATCAGGCCAAAGTAACTACAGAAAAGGTTCACTTCCGAGTGAATTCACATCAAAGTCACATGTATTCTATTTATAGTAATTGTTTGTAGTTGAAAACATTTAATATAATTAATTAAACAGTTATTTCTTTTTAGAAGAGTATTTCTACAATGGTTATGTATTTGTAAGAAGTCAAGTAAAACAATTGTAATCTATGAACCTAAGACTGCATAAACTATTTGTGTTCTCTGCAAATGCAATGTATTTCATTACTTTTATATTAAATGAACAAAGTTTATACTAAGTTTATAGTTCATAAGGGAATCATAAATCAAACTTTCTAAGTTTATTTTATATAACTAGATAACTAGATGTTATCGTTATAAAGTTTCATTCAAGTGAACAAATTGTGTTGCATAAAAATTATATCTATTTATTTTACGAAACAGTAGATAGCAGATGTTTGTGGTAAGATAGAACAAAAGAACTCTATGAAGCGGGAACTGCATAGGAAAGAACCTAGGGTGCGGAGGGTACTGTTTTCGATCTCTAGGAGCGGATTGGCCCAGTGGATAGAAGTTTTGCCTCATAATCTCGATGTCGATGGTTCGAATCTGCCCCGAAGAAAGAATTCTTGCCAATTTCCGATTCGCCGCCTCCGCGTCCTAGCTACCTATGGGCCCTTCGTATCACTTTATCCTCCAAATATCTTTGATCTCGTATTTCGTAAAATATGAATAAACACTCTACATATCTTCGAAGGGATTCGAGCCGAAAAACTCTAGCTCATGTTGAAAAGCTTCTGCCCCCGCCCGTCGATATATTATTTTTAAATGAAACTCTTATTCAGTAAAAAATGAACACTTTCGCTTAAATTAGGCACTTTCGCGGGATACATTATTGGAGAAAAAGTGTGCAAAACGAACGAGTCAAACATTTAAATCAACCGAAAGAACATTTATGTTTATTATATAAAATTATATTTTACTTTTTACAAAGAAACTTCAATTTCTGTAATAGTTTTAACTATTTTTGCAGAAATGCTCCCCCAGTGAGCACATTTTGCATGACTTTCTTTATCT